>JACEEU010000710.1:1921114-2031114 GCA_016630915.1 Callionymus lyra
TATTTTTGTAACTAAGTCAGTAATTAATGGTTATCATTGTAACTAAGTCAGTAATAATGGTTATTATTGTAACTAAGTCAGTAATTAATGGTTATTATTGTAACTAAGTCAGTAATAATGGTTATTATTGTAACTAAGTCAGTAATTAATGGTTATCATTGTAACTAAGTCAGTAATTAATGGTTATTATTGTAACTAAGTCAGTAATTAATGTTTATTTACTCCTTTTAAAAACGTCATTTTCATCCATTTAACTGATCAATACTTTCATGATGTACGTTTCTTCACAGAAGAACAAATGAAACTTATTTATATTCATTTATTTTATTTTTTCATTTCAAACCAAACTTTTATTTTGTCACATTTTTACAAGTAGAAATCTTGGTTATTTTAATATAAAACTATAAAACAAACACTTTTAAATAGATTTTAAACCGTGTTGAGTGAAACTATTCATCACAAAATAAAATACTTCTCAACGAGGCTAATGTTGTATTTGAATTGTTTATTATTTCATTTTATATTCATTTTATTCAAAGGTCTTCAATATAATTCATTAAAGATGTACAAACATTACAATGTATTAAACTTTAATTCAGAACTTGTATTTATTTTGACATACTTAGAAATACTTAACGATGCCAAGAAAAGAATAAACAAAGTAAGGTTTAAAAAGAGTTGAAGATATAATAAATGTAAAAAAAATAATTTATTCAGGTTTTATTTAAGTTTTACGGTGTTTTGTGACGTTTAAAAAGTTTTTTCCTCTGTTATACTTTAATACTTTTGTCTTTACACAGTGATTAGTAACGACGAGTCTGGCTCGCGAGTTTTTGAGCAAATATTTGATTCAAAGTGAAAACTTTTGTCACTTTTCTTGTTCTTTTCTTCACTCGTTCTTTTCTTCTGCTCCACGTTGCCTTGTTTCTCTAGTTTCAAGAGGGCGTTTCCGCCGCCGACCAATCAGAGCGCGCCGCGCTGAGTGCGCTGTCTCAGGAAACGCCGGCTCCGCCAATCAGCGACGTCGATCCAAAAGCGGCCACTCAAACTGCGCGTGAACACGAGGACTAGCCTGGAAGTTCTCCTCGAGTCCTCCTGGAATGAAAACAACCTCGAGATAAGATTAAAGTAACTTTCCTGGAGGCTCTGAAGCGAGAAGATGTCCAAGATCCTGTCAGCCTTCTCTCTGGTCCAGGGGCTCAGGAATGGATGTGGGTTCAGGAGATCAGTGGGGAACACGTCCTCCTGGATCAGACATGGGTCCACGAGACTGTTCAGTGTGAAGGTAAGAAGATCCTCCATGATGTCCAGTGTGAAGATCAAGAAGATCGTCCATGATATTCCCTCCAGTGACGCCACAAACTCACGCTAAAGTGCGTCAAAGTTCTGCGCGTGACGAACTCCGTTGACAAATCCATCGATTTAAAGTTTGGGTCAGAACCACTCGGATGTGATCGAGTCTGAAGGAAAACTGACTGATCAGTTCGAAACAATCGATCACAGCAAAGAGTTCGGCTCAAAATTTTAGTTGTTTTTTCCTCAGTGTCGATCCTAAAAGAAGAATAAAAGAAGGTGTTTTCACCGCAGGAGGTGCAGCGAGTGTTGCGCAACACCTCCAGTACATGTTTAATTTAGTTTAATTTAGAAAATACTCGAAGAACTTGTTGAAGAACTTGTTGAATAACTTGTGCAACGACGTTCAATCTTGTCTCGTTAAAGATGGACTTGCATCACGTCGAGGATGATCACAGGTTGCATCATCATCAGGCGTCACTCACACTCTTTGATTGACAGCCAGAGAGATGAGTTCTGACGAGTCAGTGAAGGTTTTTCACTTCAAAGATGCTCCTTATTTATTTATTTAGTACTTATTTGACACTTTTTTATTTCTCTTGACTCAGTGAAATGTGAGGATGAAAGAAGACTCCATGTGTTGGATTTAAGAAAGTTTTAATATATTTTATTTTGTTTATTATTATTCACTTCACTGGTTCTTATAGTTCAGTTAAATATTAATAATATTAACTGTTCTTCCAGCTCACAGACGATAGATTCATGGAAAAAGAACAAAGAGCAATAATAAGAAAGAACACAGATGATAGATTCATGGAAAAAGAACAAAGTGCAATAATAAGAAAGAACACAGACGATAGATTCATGGAAAAAGAACAAAGTGCAATAATAAGAAAGAACACAGACGATAGATTCATGGAAAAAGAACAAAGTGCAATAATAAGAAAGAACACTGACGATAGATTCATGGATAAAGAACAAAGAGCAATAATAAGAAAGAACACAGATGATAGATTCATGGAAAAAGAACAAAGGGCAATAATAAGAAAGAACACAGATGATAGATTCATGGAAAAAGAACAAAGAGCAATAATAAGAAAGAACACAGATGATAGATTCATGGAAAAAGAACGAAGAGCAATAATAAGAAAGAACACAGATGATAGATTCATGGAAAAAGAACAAAGGCAATAATAAGAAAGAACACAGATGATAGATTCATGGAAAAAGAACAAAGAGCAATAATAAGAAAGAACACAGATGATAGATTCATGGAAAAAGAACAAAGGGCAATAATAAGAAAGTTCAAGATGACACAAGATAAGATAAGGAACAAAGATCAAAGACAAATAACAAAGATCAACATAGAATAGAATCATCTTTTCACTTCACTTCACTCTGAATTAAACAATCTAATAACACGAGGAATGAATGAGTCCCTGACTCTATTAGTGTTGCATCATGGGAGGAGCATTGGTGCTCCCTGTGTTCACTGATGACAGTGTTGCATCATGGGAGGAGCATTGGTGCTCCCTGTGTTCACTGAAGGCAGTGTTGCATCATGGGAGGAGCGTTGGTGCTCCATGTGTTCACTGATGACAGTGTTGCATCATGGGAGGAGCATTGGTGCTCCATGTGTTCAGTGATGACAGTGTTGCATCATGGGAGGAGCATTGGTGCTCCATGTGTTCACTGATGACAGTGTTGCATCATGGGAGGAGCATTGGTGCTCCATGTGTTCACTGATGACAGTGTTGCATCATGGGAGGAGCACTGGTGCTCCATGTGTTCACTGAAGGCAGTGTTGCATCATGGGAGGAGCATTGGTGCTCCATGTGTTCACTGATGACAGTGTTGCATCATGGGAGGAGCATTGGTGCTCCATGTGTTCAGTGAAGGCAGTGTTGCATCATGGGAGGAGCATTGGTGCTCCATGTGTTCACTGATGACAGTGTTGCATCATGGGAGGAGCATTGGTGCTCCATGTGTTCACTGATGACAGTGATGCATCATGGGAGGAGCATTGGTGCTCCATGTGTTCAGTGATGACAGTGATGCATCATGGGAGATGATCATGATGGACAGTAGTTTGTCAAGTGATGTCACCAGTGAGTTCAGCCACAGGTGTTCACACCTGGACACGTTCTAACCTGAACACACCACAGATGCCAGAACATGTTCCTGCAGATGTTCAAGGATCAGAAAGTCCAGTTCAGTAGATCCAGAGACTTTATCTCACTAGAGTTTTTCTTCTCTCTCTTCCTGGCTCGACGTTCTTCTCTGGAGTGTTTGCTCGTGAACTGAGTCGTGAAGAGAGGATGTTGAACAAGTTCAACTGGTAACTAATGAGTAAAACATGATCAGTGAAGTACATGAACATCATGTTATCAAGTTCTTCTTACGTTTCACTCGTACTATTGTAAAATGACAAACAAAACGTATTTCTGAATATGGATAGATTCTGAAAGAATATGTGATAAAACCAACAATTACTTTCTCTCGAACAACTTGAAGTAAACAATGAATGTACTTAATTCAAATGTGTAAAAACTACAGATAAAGGACGTTTATCTGTCGCGTCAAACAGAAGCGTTTGTACAACGTGATACTCTGTCGCCGCATAGTATTCTTTCAAGTTTACTCAGAGTACAGGATAACAACAGCCACAGAAACCAAACTAGCAACTTATTTTAACCTGTCACTGGCAAGTCTGTCATCAAAATATGGATGGATGGATGGTTGGATGGATGGATGGATGGATGGATGGATGGATGGTTGGATGGATGGATGGATGGATGGATGGATGGTTGGATGGATGGATGTAATGGTTGGATGGATGGTTGGATGGATGGATGGATGTATGGATGGATGGAAGGATGGATGGTTGGATGGATGGATGGATGGTTGGATGGATGGATGGATGGATGGTTGGATGGATGGATGGAAGGATGGATGGATGGATGGATGGTTGGATGGTTGGATGGATGGATGGATGCTTGGATGGATGGTTGGATGGATGGATGATTGGTTGGATGGATGGTTGGATGGATGGATGGATGGATGGTTGGTTGGTTGGATGGATGGATGGATGGATGGTTGGTTGGTTGGATGGATGGATGGATGGATGGATGGATGGATGGATGGATGGATGGAAGGATAGATGGATGGATGTGGGAAAAAAACTTTAAATGCTAAAAGAACGACGGACAATGGAGGTGAAAGAAAATATCGATGCACTCGAGCAGAAACGGAGCTTATTTATGTTTTCACTGGAAAAACACCAGGATATTAAAGACGATACTTGAAGAGAGATCTATGATGCAAGAAAACATCTAAATCTCCCTCAGAGGAGCAGGTCCTTCACGTCCCTCTATATAGTGAACTGGATCAGTTACTTATCATCTCTGCTGCAATCCCTGCTTTTAACACTTTAATATGAGTCTGAAGTTCATTAAAAACATCTTTATGTTTATTCTGTTTGTTTTGCTTTGTATTTGATGACGCGACAGATATCAGAATAAATAAAAGAATATCTTGAGTTATTTTGATCACATAAGCATCGATTTATGAAAAATTCAGTCGAATAAAACGTACATTAAAATAAAACCATTCAAAGTTATTTCCTGATAAACAATGAAAGGTTTTCTTAAAGCAAACGTCAGGCTCTCCTGAGAGCAGATGAAGTTAAACGGGTTAAACGAGGACAGTGACTCAGATCAGACGAGTAGAGATCCGTCCTCAGACGAGTGTTCAAGGTCAACCAGCAGCAAACATTAACTCCTTCACCTCTCAGGCCCAGACGGCTCACCTGGTCCTGGAGGACGGGACTCGGATGAAGGGCTTTTCTTTCGGGCACGACAGCTCGGCGGCCGGAGAACTGGTCTTCAACACTGGACTGGTGGGGTACGACTGATGAAGATGAAGATGATGATGATGATGATGATGATGAGTTTGTTCACTAACCTTCGTCTCCTGGATCAAAGGTATCCTGAGGCCTTGACTGACCCCAGCTACAGAGGTCAGATCCTCACCCTGACCTATCCCATCGTGGGCAACTATGGCGTCCCTGACACTCAGGAGCTGGACCACCTCGGGCTCAGGAAACATGTGGAGTCGGATCGTATTCAGGTACAAACACAAGTACAATTTACAGCTGGAAACACAAGTACAACTTACAGCTGGAAACACAAGACAACTGCTGGAAACACAAGTACAACTTCAGCTGGAAAGAAACTAACACTACAGCTGGAAACACTAGTACAACTTACAGCTGGAAACACAAGTACAACTTACAGCTGGAAACACAAGTACAACTTACAGCTGGAAACACAAGTACAACTTACAGCTGGAAACACTAGTACAACTTACAGCTGGAAACACAAGTACAACTTACAGCTGGAAACACTAGTACAACTTACAGCTGGAAACACAAGTACAACTTACAGCTGGAAACACAGTAGACAACTTACAGCTGGAAACACAAGTACAACTTACAGCTGGAAACACAAGTACAACTTACAGCTGGAAACACAAGTACAACTTACAGCTGGAAACACAAGTACAACTTACAGCTGGAAACACAAGTACAACTTACAGCTGGAAACACTAGTACAACTTACAGCTGGAAACACAGTAGTACAACTTACAGCTGGAAACACAAGTACAACTTACAGCTGGAAACACAAGTACAACTTACAGCTGGAAACACAAGTACAACTTACAGCTGGAAACACAAGTACAACTTACAGCTGGAAACACAAGTACAACTTACAGCTGGAAACACAAGTACAACTTACAGCTGGAAACACAAGTACAACTTACAGCTGGAAACACAAGTACAACTTACAGCTGGAAACACAAGTACAACTTACAGCTGGAAACACTAAGAACAAGTACAACTTACAGCTGGAAACACAAGTACAACTTACAGCTGGAAACACAAGTACAACTTACAGCTGGAAACACAAGTACAACTTACAGCTGGAAACACAAGTACAACTTACAGCTGGAAACACAGTAGCAACTTACAGCTGGAAACACAAGTACAACTTACAGCTGGAAACACAAGTACAACTTACAGCTGGAAACACAAGTACAACTTACAGCTGGAAACACAAGTACAACTTACAGCTGGAAACACAAGTACAACTTACAGCTGGAAACACAAGTACAACTTACAGCTGGAAACAATACTACAACTTACAGCTGGAAACACAAGTACAACTTACAGCTGGAAACACAAGTACAACTTACAGCTGGAAACACAAGTACAACTTACAGCTGGAAACACAAGTACAACTTACAGCTGGAAACACAAGTACAACTTACAGCTGGAAACACAAGTACAACTTACAGCTGGAAACACAAGTACAACTTACAGCTGGAAACACAAGTACAACTTACAGCTGGAAACACAAGTACAACTTACAGCTGGAAACACAAGTACAACTTACAGCTGGAAACACAAGTACAACTTACAGCTGGAAACACAAGTACAACTTACAGCTGGAAACACAAGTACAACTTACAGCTGGAAACACAAGTACAACTTACAGCTGGAAACACAAGTACAACTTACAGCTGGAAACACAAGTACAACTTACAGCTGGAAACACAAGTACAACTTACAGCTGGAAACACAAGTACAACTTACAGCTGGAAACACTGAAAGTACAACTTACAGTGGAAACACAAGCAACTTACAGTGGAAACACAAGTACAACTTACAGCTGGAAACACAAGTACAACTTACAGCTGGAAACACAAGTACAACTTACAGCTGGAAACACAAGTGGAAACACAAGTACAACTTACAGCTGGAAACACAAGTACAACTTACAGCTGGAAACACAAGTACAACTTACAGCTGGAAACACAAGTACAACTTACAGCTGGAAACACAAGTACAACTTACAGCTGGAAACACAAGTACAACTTACAGCTGGAAACACAAGTACAACTTACAGCTGGAAACACAAGTACAACTTACAGCTGGAAACACAAGGTACAACTTACAGCTGGAAACACAAGCAACTGCGGAAACACAAGTACAACTTACAGCTGGAAACACAAGTACAACTTACAGCTGGAAACACAAGCTGGAAACACAAGTACAACTTACAGCTGGAAACACAAGTACAACTTACAGCTGGAAACACAAGTACAACTTACAGCTGGAAACACAAGTACAACTTACAGCTGGAAACACAAGTACAACTTACAGCTGGAAACACAAGTACAACTTACAGCTGGAAACACTAGTACAACTTACAGCTGGAAACACAAGTACAACTTACAGCTGGAAACACAAGTACAACTTACAGCTGGAAACACAAGTACAACTTACAGCTGGAAACACAAGTACAACTTACAGCTGGAAACACAAGTACAACTTACAGCTGGAAACACAAGTACAACTTACAGCTGGAAACACAAGTACAACTTACAGCTGGAAACACAAGTACAACTTAGCTGGAAACACAAGAAACTTAAGTGGAAACACAAGTAAACGCTGGAAACACAAGTACAACTTACAGCTGGAAACACAAGTACAACTGGAAACAATAAGTATTTACTACGGGCAGCAAAACACACACTAAAGATAAATAAACTTTACATATCATTTATATCATATTTAATTCATGTAGTTTTTCATCTTAAAACAAAAACTGTCGTTAAGTTGCATTTTCTTGAGGGTTTGACTCGAGGTAAAAAAAAGAATAAATGGATAAAAAAACATGTAAAAGAAAATGAATAAAGACAAATGAATGAATAATTTATTTAACTAAAATAGATGAAAATAACTGATGATAATATAAAAATAAATAAAATAGAAAAAGGATAAAAATCAGAATCAATACTAAACCAAGAGGAACCAAAAATAATAATAATACGTTTAAATTTTAACAAAATAAAGAAATAACCTACATTTATTTAATCTCATTTTTAAAAGTTTATTTTTTTAATATATTTCATATTTATGGCTATCAAAGAATAAAAATACCTTTAATAAATAAAACAAATAACAATAATACAGAATCAATAATTAAAGGGTTGTTTTTTTTTAAGCTAAAAAGGATCAATTATAAAAGAAAAAACAAATAATTTAATTAAGAAAGAACAAATAATTATTATAAAAAGTACTAAAATAAATAACGTGTTACATGTTCTTCAAATGTTATACTATTTATTTTTAGGGAGGTGGAGCGTTTGTTACTTACTTACTTATGCTGATTAAATTCATTTTAATTTTTCTTCTACAAAAGACAAAAATGACTTCATCAGCTGAAGTCATGATGTTCTTCATGTTGTTCTTCATGTTGTTCTTCATGTTGTTCTTCATGATGTTCTTCATGTTGTTATTCATGTTGTTCTTCATGTTGTTCTTCATGATGTTCTTCATGTTGTTCTTCATGTTGTTCTTCATGTTGTTCTTCATGTTGTTCTTCATGATGTTCTTCATGATGTTCTTCATGATGTTCTTCATGTTGTTCTTCATGTTGTTCTTCATGATGTTCTTCATGTTGTTCTTCATGATGTTCTTCATGTTGTTCTTCATGTTGTTCTTCATGATGTTCTTCATGTTGTTCTTCATGTTGTTCTTCATGATGTTCTTCATGTTGTTCTTCATGATGTTCTTCATGATGTTCTTCATGTTGTTCTTCATGATGTTCTTCATGTTGTTCTTCATGATGTTCTTCATGTTGTTCTTCATGTTGTTCTTCATGATGTTCTTCATGATGTTCTTCATGTTGTTCTTCATGTTGTTCTTCATGATGTTCTTCATGTTGTTCTTCATGATGTTCTTCATGTTGTTCTTCATGTTGTTCTTCATGTTGTTCTTCATGATGTTCTTCATGTTGTTCTTCATGTTGTTCTTCATGATGTTCTTCATGTTCTTAATGTTGTTCTTCATGATGTTCTTCATGTTGTTCTTCATGTTGTTCTTCATGATGTTCTTCATGATGTTCTTCATGTTGAGCTTCATGATGTTCTTCATGATGTTCTTCATGATTTTCTTCATGATGTTTTTCATGATGTTCTTCATGTTGTTCTTCATGATGTTCTTCATGATGTTCTTCATGTTGTTCTTCATGATGTTCTTCATTATGTTCTTCATGACGTTCTTCATGATGTTCTTCATGTTGAGCTTCATGATGTGCTTCATGTTGTTCTTCATGATGTTCTTCATGTTGTTCTTCATGATGTTCTTCGTGTTGTTCTTCATGTTGTTCTTCATGATGTTCTTCATGATGTTCTTCATGATGTTCTTCATGTTGTTCTTCATGATGTTCTTCATTATGTTCTTCATGATGTTCTTCATGATGTTCTTCATGTTGAGCTTCATGATGTGCTTCATGTTGTTCTTCATGATGTTCTTCATGTTGTTCTTCATGATGTTCTTCGTGATGTTCTTCATGTTGTTCTTCATGATGTTCTTCATGTTGTTCTTCATGTTGTTCTTCATGATGTTCTTCATGTTGTTCTTCATGTTGTTCTTCATGATGTTCTTCATGTTGTTCTTCATGATGTTCTTCATGTTGTTCTTCATGTTGTTCTTCATGATGTTCTTCATGTTGTTCTTCATGTTGTTCTTCATGTTGTTCTTCATGATGTTCTTCATGATGTTCTTCATGTTGTTCTTCATGTTGTTCTTCATGATGTTCTTCATGATGTTCTTCATGTTGTTCTTCATGTTGTTCTTCATGATGTTCTTCATGTTGTTCTTCATGTTGTTCTTCATGTTGTTCTTCATGATGTTCTTCATGTTGTTCTTCATGTTGTTCTTCATGATCTTCTTCATGTTCTTCATGTTGTTCTTCATGATGTTCTTCATGATGTTCTTCATGTTGTTCTTCATGATGTTCGTCATGATGTTCTTCATGTTGTTCTTCATGATGTTCTTCATGTTGTTCTTCGTGATGTTCTTCATGTTGTGCTTCATGATGTGCTTCATGTTGTTCTTCATGTTGTTCTTCATGATGTTCTTCATGATGTTCTTCATGTTGTTCTTCATGATGTTCGTCATGATGTTCGTCATGATGTTCTTCATGTTGTTCTTCATGATGTTCTTCATGTTGTTCTTCATGATGTTTTTGATGTTGTTCTTCATGTTGTTCTTCATGATGTTCGTCATGATGTTCTTCATGTTGTTCTTCATGTTGTTTTTCATGATGTTTTTGATGTTGTTCTTCATGATGTTCTTCATGTTGTTCTTCATGATGTTTTTGATGTTGTTCTTCATGATGTTCTTCATGATGTTCTTCATCATGTTCTTCATGATGTTCTTCGTGTTGTTCTTCATGATGTTCTTCATGATTTTCTTCATCATGTTCTTCATGATGTTCTTCATGTTGTTCTTCGTGATGTTCTTCATGGTGTTCTTCATGATGTTCTTCATGATGTTCTTCATGATTTTCTTCATCATGTTCTTCATGTTGTTCTTCATGTTGTTCTTCATGATGTTCTTCATGATTTTCTTCATCATGTTCTTCATGATGTTCTTCATGTTGTTCTTCATGATGTTCTTCATGATGTTCTTCATGATGTTCTTCATGATGTTCTTCATGTTGTGCTTCATGATGTGCTTCATGTTGTTCTTCATGTTGTTCTCCATGTTGTTCTTCATGATGTTCTTCGTGTTGTTCTTCATGTTGTTCTTCATGATGTTCTTCATTTTGTTTTTGATGTTGTTCTTCATGTTGTTCTTCATGATGTTCTTCATTTTGTTTTTGATGTTGTTCTTCATGATGTTCTTCATTTTGTTCTTCATATTCCTGACGTTTGTCATGTTCTTCATGTGTGAAGGTCTCAGGTCTGCTGGTCCAGGACTACAGTCACGACTACAGTCACTGGAACTCCGTCAAGTCTCTGGGTCAATGGCTGCACGAAGAGAAGGTTTTAAAATCTCACTCATCGAACAGCTGCTGCAACATGAACGAACATCTTGTTCTTCTCAGGTCCCAGCACTGTTTGGTATCGACACGCGGATGTTGACCAAGGTCATCAGAGACAAGGTATCAGAGAAACATCTTGGACATAAACGTTCTTCGGTCTTCTCAAGTACTTTGAATCTTCTCAGGGAACCGTCCTAGGAAAGATTGAGTTTGACGGTCAACACGTGGAGATCTTTGACCCCAACCAGAGGAACCTCATCGCTGACGTCTCCACGAAGGTAACGTGAGGTCAAACAAGAAAGACCTCTTCGCTCTCATTCAGCTGATGTTGCTTTCAGGAGGCCAAGGTGTTTGGCGAGGGGAACCCTGTGAAGGTGGTGGCCGTGGACTGTGGAATAAAACACAACATCATTCGTCTCCTCGTCAAGGTGAGACTCGAGCTCTTGTTAAAGTTGATATTTTATATCTGATTCCTCGTGACCTTCACCTGGACTTTGTTGACTTGAACCTGGTCCAGAAGAATGAACATGAAAATATCACATGAATCTGTGTCTTCACAGCAGTGTTGATGCGTATCAAGATACAAGGATACGATATATAGTATATATAGTATTTATAGTGATACTGTATTGACAAGTATTTATGTTTGTAGTATTGTTGAGTACTTGACTCTGGTGTTGTGATAGTGTAGTAACAAGTATATATGTGTAGTATTGTCCAGTACTTGACTCTGGTGTTGTGATAGTGTAGTAACAAGTATTTATGTGTAGTATTGTCCAGTACTTGACTCTGGTGTTGTGATAGTGTAGTAACAAGTATATATGTGTAGTATTGTCCAGTACTTGACTCTGGTGTTGTGATAGTGTAGTAACAAGTATATATGTGTAGTATTGTCCAGTACTTGACTCTGGTGTTGTGATAGTGTAGTAACAAGTATATATGTGTAGTATTGTCCAGTACTTGACTCTGGTTTTGTGATAGTGTAGTAACAAGTATATATGTGTAGTATTGTCCAGTACTTGACTCTGGGGTTGTGATAGTGTAGTAACAAGTATATATGTGTAGTATTGTCCAGTACTTGACTCTGGGGTTGTGATAGTGTAGTAACAAGTATATATGTGTAGTATTGTCCAGTACTTGACTCTGGTGTTGTGATAGTGTAGTAACAAGTATATATGTGTAGTATTGTCCAGTACTTGACTCTGGTGTTGTGATAGTGTAGTAACAAGTATATATGTGTAGTATTGTCCAGTACTTGACTCTGGGGTTGTGATAGTGTAGTAACAAGTATATATGTGTAGTATTGTCCAGTACTTGACTCTGGTGTTGTGATAGTATAGTAACAAGTATATATGTGTAGTATTGTCCAGTACTTGACTCTGGTGTTGTGATAGTGTAGTAACAAGTATATATGTGCAGTATTGTCCAGTACTTGACTCTGGTGTTGTGATACTGTAGTAACAAGTATATATGTGTAGTATTGTGGAGTACTTGACTCTGGTGTTGTGATAGTGTAGTAACAAGTATATATGTGTAGTATTGTGGAGTACTTGACTCTGGTGTTGTGATAGTGTAGTAACAAGTATATATGTGTAGTATTGTGGAGTACTTGACTCTGGTGTTGTGATACTGTAGTAACAAGTATATATGTGTAGTATTGTGGAGTACTTGACTCTGGTGTTGTGATAGTATAGTAACAAGTATATATGTGTAGTATTGTCCAGTACTTGACTCTGGTGTTGTGATAGTGTAGTAACAAGTATATATGTGCAGTATTGTCCAGTACTTGACTCTGGTGTTGTGATACTGTAGTAACAAGTATATATGTGTAGTATTGTGGAGTACTTGACTCTGGTGTTGTGATAGTGTAGTAACAAGTATATATGTGTAGTATTGTGGAGTACTTGACTCTGGTGTTGTGATAGTGTAGTAACAAGTATATATGTGTAGTATTGTGGAGTACTTGACTCTGGTGTTGTGATACTGTAGTAACAAGTATATATGTGTAATATTGCTTTAAAAGTTGCTGGACTCACTATGTCCTCTCGTCCTCAGTAATCGCCAGGATTGTATTGTTTCTTTAGCTGCGGATTATGGGAATATATATATATATATATATATATATATATATATATATATATATCTGATCCATCAGACCTTGATATGTTCAGATGTCTCTGTTCCTCACAGCGCGGCGCAGAAGTTCACTTGGTTCCGTGGAACCAGGACCTGATGAGCCTGGAGTACGACGGACTCTTCATCTCTAACGGACCTGGAGATCCAGCGCTCGCCTCCGAGCTGGTTCAGAACATCCGTCAGGTAGACGTCACTGAAGAGAAGAACCTACGATCCAATAGAATCAAAGAAGATCCTACAGTAGATCAATAACACGACCTATGCTTGAAAGAATAACCTTTAATAAATGGATACAATCTTTTTTTTAATTAAATTTCAAATAAAACGCCTGTAAAATATATATTGTGTCTAAGAATCAAAACAATAAAATAAGAACACATAGTTAAAAAGGAACCAACAATAAAGAAAATGAAAATATGTTATTTTTAAATTGTTGTTAATTATATTAACGCATATTTTAATATCAGATTGTCTCGACAACACAAGGGATACCACAAACACATTTGTCTCCGGGCCTTCCGGGGTCACCTTGACCTAGAGACAACACAAGGGATACCACAAACACATTTGACTACGGGACTTCCGGGGTCACCTTGACCTAGAGACAACACAAGGGATGCCACAAACACATTTGACTCCGGGACTTCGGGTCACCTTGACCCAGAGACAACACAAGGGATGCCACAAACACATTTGACTCCGGGACTTCGGGTCACCTTGACCCAGAGACAACACAAGGGATGCCACAAACACATTTGACTCCGGGACTTCCGGGGTCACCTTGACCTAGAGACAACACAAGGGATGCCACAAACACATTTGACTCCGGGACTTCCGGGGTCACCTTGACCCAGAGACAACACAAGGGATGCCACAAACACATTTGACTCCGGGACTTGGGTCACCTTGACCCAGAGACAACATAAGGGATGCCACAAACACATTTGACTCCGGGACTTCGGGGTCACCTTGACCTAGAGACAACACAAGGGATGCCACAAACACATTTGACTCCGGGACTTCCGGGGTCACCTTGACCTAGAGACAACACAAGGGATGCCACAAACACATTTGACTCCGGGACTTCCGGGGTCACCTTGACCCAGAGACAACACAAGGGATGCCACAAACACATTTGACTCCGGGACTTCGGGTCACCTTGACCCAGAGACAACACAAGGGATACCACAAACACATTTGTCTCCGGGCCTTCCGGGGTCACCTTGACCTAGAGACAACACAAGTGATACCACAAACGCATTTGACTCCGGGCCTTCCGGGGTCACCTTGACCCAGAGACAACACAAGTGATACCACAAACACATTTGTCTCCGGGCCTTCCGGGGTCACCTTGACCCAGAGACAACACAAGTGATACCACAAACACATTTGTCTCCGGGCCTTGGGGGGGGGTCACCTTTACCCAGAGACAACACAAGGGATGCCACAAACACATTTGACTCCGGGACTTCCGGGGTCACCTTGACCTAGAGACAAATCAAGGGATGCCACAAACACATTTGACTCCGGGACTTCCGGGGTCACCTTGACCTAGAGACAACACAAGGGATGCCACAAACACATTTGACTCCGGGACTTCCGGGGTCACCTTGACCCAGAGACAACACAAGTGATACCACAAACACATTTGTCTCCGGGCCTTCCGGGGTCACCTTGACCCAGAGACAACACAAGTGATACCACAAACACATTTGACTCCGGGCCTTCCGGGGTCACCTTGACCCAGAGACAACACAAGTGATACCACAAACACATTTGTCTCCGGGCCTTCCGGGGTCACCTTGACCTAGAGACAACACAAGTGATACCACAAACACATTTGTCTCCGGGCCTTGGGGGGGGGGTCACCTTTACCCAGAGACAACACAAGGGATGCCACAAACACATTTGACTCCGGGACTTCCGGGGTCACCTTGACCTAGAGACAACACAAGGGATACCACAAACACATTTGACTCCGGGACTTCGGGTCACCTTGACCCAGAGACAACACAAGGGATGCCACAAACACATTTGACTCCGGGACTTCGGGTCACCTTGACCTAGAGACAACACAAGGGATACCACAAACACATTTGACTCCGGGACTTCGGGTCACCTTGACCCAGAAACAACACAAGGGATACCACAAACACATTTGTCTCCGGGCCTTCCGGGGTCACCTTGACCTAGAGACAACACAAGGGATGCCACAAACACATTTGACTCCGGGACTTCCGGGGTCACCTTGACCTAGAGACAACACAAGGGATGCCACAAACACATTTGACTCCGGGACTTCCGGGGTCACCTTGACCTAGAGACAACACAAGGGATACCACAAACACATTTGACTCCGGGACTTCGGGTCACCTTGACCCAGAGACAACACAAGGGATGCCACAAACACATTTGACTCCGGGACTTCGGGTCAACTTGACCCAGAGACAACACAAGGGATGCCACAAACACATTTGACTCCGGGACTTCCGGGGTCACCTTGACCTAGAGACAACACAAGGGATGCCACAAACACATTTGACTCCGGGACTTCCGGGGTCACCTTGACCTAGAGACAACACAAGGGATACCACAAACACATTTGACTTCGGGTCACCTTGACCCAGAGACAACACAAGGGATGCCACAAACACATTTGACTCCGGGACTTCCGGGGTCACCTTGACCTAGAGACAACACAAGGAATGCCACAAACACATTGACTTGAGGTCACCTTGACCCAGAGACAACACAAGGAATGCCACAAACACATTTGACTTCGGGTCACTTTGACCCAGAGACAACACAAGGGATACCACAAACACATTTGACTCCGGGCCTTGGGGGGGGGTCACCTTGACCCAGAGACAACACAAGGGATGCCACAAACACATTTGACTCCGGGACTTCGGGTCACCTTGACCCAGAGACAACACAAGGGATGCCACAAACACATTTGACTCCGGGACTTCGGGTCAACTTGACCCAGAGACAACACAAGGGATGCCACAAACACATTTGACTCCGGGACTTCCGGGGTCACCTTGACCTAGAGACAACACAAGGGATGCCACAAACACATTTGACTCCCGGACTTCCGGGGTCACCTTGACCTAGAGACAACACAAGGGATACCACAAACACATTTGACTTCGGGTCACCTTGACCCAGAGACAACACAAGGGATGCCACAAACACATTTGACTCCGGGACTTCCGGGGTCACCTTGACCTAGAGACAACACAAGGAATGCCACAAACACATTTGACTTCGGGTCACCTTGACCCAGAGACAACACAAGGAATGCCACAAACACATTTGACTTCGGGTCACTTTGACCCAGAGACAACACAAGGGATACCACAAACACATTTGACTCCGGGCCTTGGGGGGGGGTCACCTTGACCCAGAGACAACACAAGGGATGCCACAAACACATTTGACTCCGGGACTTCGGGTCACCTTGACCCAGAGACGACACGAGGCTTAGTAAAAAATTAAAATGATAAATAAAATGTATAATAATGATCAGATAATGAATAAAACTCAAATTTAAATATAAAATAACCAAGAAGTATTTTTTATAGTTTAAATACTTATGTTATTACAAATGAAGAGAATCTTGAAGTACTTTTTCAAAAAGGCAGTTTTTCTTCCGTGTATCTGAAGTGTGTCAATCATGTGAAGTCATGAACGTGTTGCGTGTGCAGGTCCTGGAGAGCCAGCGTCCTCAGCCGGTCTTCGGGATCTGCATGGGAAACCAAATCACGGCTCTGGCCGCCGGCGCTCGGTCGTACAAGCTGCCGATGGGCAACAGGCGAGTCTTCGTCTTCTCACGCGACCTCCAACGACCTCCAACGACCTCGGCTCATTTGACCTCCGCTCCCCCCTAGAGGCCAGAACCAGCCGGTGGTGAACCTGATGACGGGCCAGGCCTTCATCACGGCGCAGAACCACGGCTACGGCATCGACAGCGACTCGCTGCCTCTGGGCTGGAGCCCCCTCTTCGTCAACGCCAACGACGGCACCAACGAGGTGCGTCGCCCCACTTCCTGTCGCCCCACTTCCTGTCGCCTCACCAGAACCCCGACTCACCAGAACTCTGTTGCAGGGCATCATGCACGACACCAAGCCCGTCTTCACGGCTCAGTTCCACCCGGAGGCGAAGGGCGGCCCGACGGACACCGAGGTAATTACAGTCTCAGAGTCGAAGCGAGAGCAGAAAATGCACTTTTCAACTCTTTCAGTGAAACTTGAAATGGAGACAAATTCTCTTGAAACGACCGAAGAAGATGAAAACAAAGAAAACGAATCAGACTCGACACGTGTTGACGTCACATGTGAAGTCGATTTACTGTCATGTGGTCGGATGATACTGACATGTGTGTTCATTTATGTGCTTCAATTAAACTTCCTGCCTCTAGATGGCAGCAGTCATTACGTCCTCCGCAGCTAAAGGAAGAATGATGACTGAGGACGAGAGGATACAGTGAGTCCAGCAGCTTTTAAAGCTGATGTTTGGACATATTTTGGTTTGAAAACAAATGAAAGTAGTTAAGACTTCGTCAAGAGTCATGTGGTCTGTAAATACTACAACATCAGAGTCAAGTACTGGACAATACTACACATATATACTTGTTACTACACTATCACAACACCAGAGTCATGTACTGGACAATACTACACATATATACTTGTTGCTACACTATCACAACACCAGAGTCATGTACTGGACAATACTACACATATATACTTGTTGCTACACTATCACAACACCAGAGTCAAGTACTGGACAATACTACACATATATACTTGTTACTACACTATCACAACACCAGAGTCAAGTACTGGACAATACTACACATATATACTTGTTGCTACACTATCACAACACCAGAGTCAAGTACTGGACAATACTACACATATATACTTGTTACTACACTATCACAACACCAGAGTCAAGTACTGGACAATACTACACATATATACTTGTTGCTACACTATCACAACACCAGAGTCAAGTACTGGACAATACTACACATATATACTTGTTACTACACTATCACAACACCAGAGTCAAGTACTGGACAATACTACACATATATACTTGTTACTACACTATCACAACACCAGAGTCAAGTACTGGACAATACTACACATATATACTTGTTACTACACTATCACAACACCAGAGTCAAGTACTGGACAATACTACACATATATACTTGTTACTACACTATCACAACACCAGAGTCAAGTACTGGACAATACTACACATATATACTTGTTACTACACTATCACAACACCAGAGTCAAGTACTGGACAATACTACACATATATACTTGTTACTACACTATCACAACACCAGAGTCAAGTACTGGACAATACTACACATATATACTTGTTACTACACTATCACAACACCAGAGTCAAGTACTGGACAATACTACACATATATACTTGTTACTACACTATCACAACACCAGAGTCAAGTACTGGACAATACTACACATATATACTTGTTACTACACTATCACAACACCAGAGTCAAGTACTGGACAATACTACACTTATATACTTGTTACTACACTATCACAACACCAGAGTCAAGTACTGGACAATACTACACATATATACTTGTTACTACACTATCACAACACCAGAGTCAAGTACTGGACAATACTACACTTATATACTTGTTACTACACTATCACAACACCAGAGTCAAGTACTGGACAATACTACACATATATACTTGTTACTACACTATCACAACACCAGAGTCAAGTACTGGACAATACTACACATATATACTTGTAACTCCACTATCACAACACCAGAGTCAAGTACTGGACAATACTACACATATATACTTGTTACTACACTATCACAACACCAGAGTCAAGTACTGGACAATACTACACATATATACTTGTTACTACACTATCACAACACCAGAGTCAAGTACTGGACAATACTACACTTATATACTTGTTACTACACTATCACAACACCAGAGTCAAGTACTGGACAATACTACACTTATATACTTGTTACTACACTATCACAACACCAGAGTCAAGTACTGGACAATACTACACATATATACTTGTTACTACACTATCACAACACCAGAGTCAAGTACTGGACAATACTACACTTATATACTTGTTACTACACTATCACAACACCAGAGTCAAGTACTGGACAATACTACACATATATACTTGTTACTACACTATCACAACACCAGAGTCAAGTACTGGACAATACTACACATATATACTTGTTACTACACTATCACATCACCAGAGTCAAGTACTGGACAATACTACACATATATACTTGTTACTACACTATCACAACACCAGAGTCAAGTACTGGACAATACTACACATATATACTTGTTACTCCACTATCACAACACCAGAGTCAAGTACTGAACAATACTACACGTATATACTTGTTACTACACTATCACATCACCAGAGTCAAGTACTGGACAATACTACACATATATACTTGTTACTACACTATCACAACACCAGAGTCAAGTACTGGACAATACTACACATATATACTTGTTACTCCACTACCACAACACCAGAGTCAAGTACTGGACAATACTACACATATATACTTGTTACTACACTATCACAACACCAGAGTCAAGTACTGGACAATACTACACTTATATACTTGTTACTACACTATCACAACACCAGAGTCAAGTACTGGACAATACTACACATATATACTTGTTACTACACTATCACAACACCAGAGTCAAGTACTGGACAATACTACACTTATATACTTGTTACTACACTATCACAACACCAGAGTCAAGTACTGGACAATACTACACTTATATACTTGTTACTACACTATCACAACACCAGAGTCAAGTACTGGACAATACTACACTTATATACTTGTTACTACACTATCACAACACCAGAGTCAAGTACTGGACAATACTACACATATATACTTGTTACTACACTATCACAACACCAGAGTCAAGTACTGGACAATACTACACTTATATACTTGTTACTACACTATCACAACACCAGAGTCAAGTACTGGACAATACTACACTTATATACTTGTTACTACACTATCACAACACCAGAGTCAAGTACTGGACAATACTACACGTATATACTTGTTACTACACTATCACAACACCAGAGTCAAGTACTGGACAATACTACACTTATATACTTGTTACTACACTATCACAACACCAGAGTCAAGTACTGGACAATACTACACGTATATACTTGTTACTACACTATCACAACACCAGAGTCAAGTACTGGACAATACTACACATATATACTTGTTACTACACTATCACAACACCAGAGTCAAGTACTGGACAATACTACACATATATACTTGTTACTACACTATCACAACACCAGAGTCAAGTACTGGACAATACTACACATATATACTTGTTACTACACTATCACAACACCAGAGTCAAGTACTGGACAATACTACACTTATATACTTGTTACTACACTATCACAACACCAGAGTCAAGTACTGGACAATACTACACATATATACTTGTTACTACACTATCACAACACCAGAGTCAAGTACTGGACAATACTACACATATATACTTGTTACTACACTATCACAACACCAGAGTCAAGTACTGGACAATACTACACTTATATACTTGTTACTACACTATCAAAACACCAGAGTCAAGTACTGGACAATACTACACTTATATACTTGTTACTACACTATCACAACACCAGAGTCAAGTACTGGACAATACTACACTTATATACTTGTTACTACACTATCACAACACCAGAGTCAAGTACTGGACAATACTACACTTATATACTTGTTACTACACTATCACAACACCAGAGTCAAGTACTGGACAATACTACACTTATATACTTGTTACTACACTATCACAACACCAGAGTCAAGTACTGGACAATACTACACTTATATACTTGTTACTACACTATCACAACACCAGAGTCAAGTACTGGACAATACTACACATATATACTTGTTACTACACTATCACAACACCAGAGTCAAGTACTGGACAATACTACACTTATATACTTGTTACTACACTATGACAACACCAGAGTCAAGTACTGGACAATACTACACATATATACTTGTTACTACACTATCACAACACCAGAGTCAAGTACTGGACAATACTACACATATATACTTGTTACTACACTATCACAACACCAGAGTCAAGTACTGGACAATACTACACTTATATACTTGTTACTACACTATCACAACACCAGAGTCAAGTACTGGACAATACTACACTTATATACTTGTTACTACACTATCACAACACCAGAGTCAAGTACTGGACAATACTACACTTATATACTTGTTACTACACTATGACAACACCAGAGTCAAGTACTGGACAATACTACACATATATACTTGTTACTACACTATCACAACACCAGAGTCAAGTACTGGACAATACTACACGTATATACTTGTTACTACACTATCACAACATCAGAGTCAAGTACTGGACAATACTACATATATATATATATATATGTTACTACACTATCACAACACCAGAGTCAAGTACTGGACAATACTACACATATATACTTGTTACTACACTATCACAACACCAGAGTCAAGTACTGGACAATACTACATATATATATACTTGTTACTACACTATCACAACACCAGAGTCAAGTACTGGACAATACTACACATATATACTTGTTACTACACTATCACAACACCAGAGTCAAGTACTGGACAATACTACACTTATATACTTGTTACTACACTATCACAACACCAGAGTCAAGTACTGGACAATACTACACTTATATACTTGTTACTACACTATGACAACACCAGAGTGAAGTACTGGACAATACTACACTTATATACTTGTTACTACACTATCACAACACCAGAGTCAAGTACTGGACAATACTACACATATATCCTTGTTACTACACTATCACAACACCAGAGTCAAGTACTGGACAATACTACACTTATATACTTGTTACTACACTATCACAACACCAGAGTCAAGTACTGGACAATACTACACTTATATCCTTGTTACTACACTATCACAACACCAGAGTCAAGTACTGGACAATACTACACATATATACTTGTTACTACACTATCACAACACCAGAGTCAAGTACTGGACAATACTACACATATATACTTGTTACTACACTATCACAACACCAGAGTCAAGTACTGGACAATACTACACTTATATACTTGTTACTACACTATCACAACACCAGAGTCAAGTACTGGACAATACTACACATATATATACTTGTTACTACACTATCACAACACCAGAGTCAAGTACTGGACAATACTACACTTATATACTTGTTACTACACTATCACAACACCAGAGTCAAGTACTGGACAATACTACACTTATATACTTGTTACTACACTATGACAACACCAGAGTCAAGTACTGGACAATACTACACATATATACTTGTTACTACACTATCACAACACCAGAGTCAAGTACTGGACAATACTACACTTATATACTTGTTACTACACTATGACAACACCAGAGTCAAGTACTGGACAATACTACACATATATACTTGTTACTACACTATGACAACACCAGAGTCAAGTACTGGACAATACTACACATATATACTTGTTACTACACTATCACAACACCAGAGTCAAGTACTGGACAATACTACACATATATACTTGTCACTACACTATCACAACACCAGAGTCAAGTACTGGACAATACTACACATATATACTTGTTACTACACTATCACAACACCAGAGTCAAGTACTGGACAATACTACACATATATACTTGTTACTACACTATGACAACACCAGAGTCAAGTACTGGACAATACTACACATATATACTTGTTACTACACTATCACAACACCAGAGTCAAGTACTGGACAATACTACACATATATACTTGTTACTACACTATCACAACACCAGAGTCAAGTACTGGACAATACTACACATATATACTTGTTACTACACTATCACAACACCAGAGTCAAGTACTGGACAATACTACACATATATACTTGTTACTACACTATCACAACACCAGAGTCAAGTACTGGACAATACTACACATATATACTTGTTACTATCACAACACCATAAAGATAGTTTCCTCCACCAGAAGCTCAGGTGTTTGCAGACGTCACAGTAGCAGGTGCTCAGCTGGTGTCGACTGAGCTGTACGAGTGTGTTTTATGTCACAGGTGTGACAGGTGCGACAGGTGCGACAGAAGTTCAAATCCGGGTCAAAATATTTAACATTTTCCTCGTCAAAAGAAAAGAAAAAAGAAAAAAACATGATTTTTTATCAGCAGACGTATTTATTTTTAATCCGTTCAGCTGCTGACGTGAGTCTGTTGATCATTTCTATAAAGTTTCTTTATCTTCCAGTTTCTCTTCGACGTCTTCATGTCGCTCATCAACAAAGGATCAGACGCGAACCTCGTGTCTGTGATGCCCAAGAAGCCTGTGATCCCCCCGAGACCCAAAGTGAGGCGAACACACAACCAATGATGTCGTTCGATTGTCGTTCACGTTGTGTTGTTGTTTCTCTGCAGGTGTCCAAGGTTCTGGTTCTGGGCTCGGGGGGTCTTTCCATCGGTCAGGCCGGAGAGTTCGACTACTCGGGGTCACAGGCCATCAAGGCCATGAAGGTGAGAACGTGAGATTCATGGGACGAATACAATAAAATGTCAATATTGTGTTAAAACATCATTTGTATTCCAGGTTGAATAAATACAGTAATTATTAGAAAACTTTCAGTAAAATCCAGATTATTTGATCGTCTTTTCACTGCTGGAGGTTCGATTTGTTTCAATTATCTTTTTATCCTCCTTCGTTTCTTTCAGCCTCAGTCGTTTCTTATCTTATCAACTCAACATTAACTATGAAGTGTCGTCTTCTTAACGATCCTCTCAGTAACGCTGACCTGAGCAGCTCCCATAATGCTTTGCCGCCCAGCCAATCAATAAATGCTTTAGATGACTTTCGTTCACAAGTTCTGTGTTTAAGATTATTTTTTGTTTCAAAAATATCTAATGTTTGTAACTTAAAGAGTAACAAAGAACAGGTTTGATGTTCCTGCAGCTTCTTACAATATTTTAAAATATGCAAACACATGTGTAGAAGGTGATATGAGCACATATTACTTACTTACTTAAATACTAGTATATTCTAGCAGAGTAAAGTAAAAGATGTATTTGAATGGTTAAAACTAATGATCGTCTCTGGTGTCATGAAGTGAATGTTCTTCAAGACGCAGTAACTTCTCATCATGACCATGTTTTACACTTTATTACTTTATAAAGTTGCTCTGAAATCTGGACGAACAAGAGGTTACGAGAGTCTATTATGACGTAATAATGGCTTCACTCCTCCTCCAGCTGTAATCACGCTTTTTTCATACAACGAGTCCATAGGAGGTGGATACTATTGGTGACGTGCGGTGACAAACCTCCATGCTTGACCAATCACAGCAGAGTGGGTGTGGTTATGGTCAACAAGATTTAATCTCCAGAAAAAGTGTTTTCAGTGGGCGGAGCTTAAGATCATTTTCTAATGTTTTCAATGAAAAGAGAGTTTTGTACAAACACACACTGATGATACAATAGAGTCCAACAACACAACAACACACACACACTGATGATACAATAGCGTCACACATCACAACAACACACACACTGATGATACAATAGAGTCACACACTGATGATACAATAGAGTCACACATCACAACAACACACACACTGATGATACAATAGAGTCACACATCACAACAACACACACACACACTGATGATACAATAGAGTCACACATCACAACAACACACACACACACTGATGATACAATAGAGTCCAACAACACAACAACACGCACACACTGATGATACAATAGAGTCACACATCGCAACAACACACAAACACTGATGATACAATAGACGTCACAACAACACACACACACTGATGATACAATAGAGTCACACATCACAACAACACACACTGATGATACAATAGATCACACATCACAACAACACACACACTGATGATACAATATCAACAACACACACACTGATGATACAATAGAGTCACACATCACAACAACACACACACACTGATGATACAATAGAGTCACACATCACAACAACACACACACACTGATGATACAATAGAGTCACACATCACAACAACACACACACACTGATGATACAATAGAGTCACACATCACAACAACACACACACACTGATGATACAATAGAGTCACACATCACAACAACACACACACACTGATGATACAATAGAGTCACACATCACAACAACACACACACACACATGATGATACAATAGAGTCACACATCACAACAACACAACACACACACTGATGATACAATAGAGTCACACATCACAACAACAAACACACACTGATGATACAATAGAGTCACACATCACAACAACAAACACACACTGATGATACAATAGAGTCACACATCACAACAACACACACACACTGATGATACAATAGAGTCACACATCACAACAACACACACACACTGATGATACAATAGAGTCACACATCACAACAACACACAACACACTGATGATACAATAGAGTCACACATCACAACAACACACACACACTGATGATACAATAGAGTCACACATCACAACAACACACACACTGATGATACAATATAGTCACACATCACAACAACACACACACTGGTGATACAATAGAGTCACACATCACAACAACACACACACACTGATGATACAATAGAGTCACACATCACAACAACACACACACACTGATGATACAATAGAGTCACACATCACAACAACACACACACACTGATGATACAATAGAGTCACACATCACAACAACACAAACACACTGATGATACAATAGAGTCACACATCACAACAACACACACACACTGATGATACAATAGAGTCACACATCACAACAACACACACACACTGATGATACAATAGAGTCACACATCACAACAACACACACACACTTTAGATACACATTTAATGAATCATTGTTGTTCAAATATCTGATTGTATTTTATTGCGATTATTGATCAGTTTCTTCAGATACGTTTCGTCGCTGCTTCACTTTTTCCGATTCATTCTGAAGTGTCGCTTCCTGTCTCCACGTTTGGTCACGAATCAAGAGCTTCCACGGCTCGATGATCGAGTTACTGCCTCAACAACCACTTATAGCCACTATGGATCTGCAGGTCGTGACCTCTGGAGGGGGGTCTCTCTCGTGTAGTGCTCCCTCTGCTGGTCAACACGAGCACTGCATCAGAACCACCTGGATCTGGTGACCGATCCGAGGATGAAGGTGTGACTCGAGTTCAAACGTTCGCTCCGGTGTCTGCAGGAGGAGAACGTGAAGACGGTGCTGATGAACCCCAACATCGCCTCCGTCCAGACCAACGAGGTGGGAACCAAACAGGCCGACTCCGTCTACTTCCTGCCCGTCACGTCGCAGTTCGTCACCGAGGTCATCAAGACGGAGCGTCCAGATGGGATCCTGCTGTCCATGGGCGGGCAGACGGCCCTCAACTGTGGTGAGATCTTTGATTCACCAGCTGCTGATGTCACCACCTGTCAGTGGAACACTTTATACAAAGATAAAGAATTTATACCTTTATATAAGTATATCAGTGATTTAAAATGTTATTGTGGGACTTAATGGTACAATTACACCAATATTATTATGTTGATTTAAACAATATATGGTTTATAAATGATATTAATAATGGTTTTAGAAAATGTATTCAATATCAAACTATTAGTTAAGAAAATACATTTGAAAATACAATTATTTATTTTTACATTTAATTATAAACAACAAAAAATTCAACATTTCAATATAATTTTTATTTCAAGTATTAAAACAAACCATAATCAACCTTTAAATGTACAAATGATTGAATTGAGTAATTGAAAAATAATTAAACCTTTAATAATATAAGTTATTGAACTCAATTATACTAAAATATTTACTGTATGTATACAAATAATAATAATTAAATCTTCATCATAAAAATAGTTTATTTCAACAATTATTATTAATATTATTAATAATGATTTTAGAAAATGTATTAAAAATCAAACTTTTTGGAGAAAAAACTACATTTGAAAATACTTTTTTTTGTTGTTACATTTAATTATAAACAACAAAAAATCAACCTTTCAATATAATTTTTATTTCAAGTATTAAAACAAACCTTAATCAACCTTTCAATGTACAAATGATTGAATTGAGTAATTGAAAAATAATTAAACCTTTAATAATATAAGTTATTGAACTCAATTATACTAAAATATATACTGTATATATACAAATAATAATAATTCAATCTTCATCATAGAAATGGTTTATTTCAACAATTATTATTAATATTATTAATAATGATTTTGGAAAATGTATTAAAAATCAAACTTTTTGGAGAAAAAACTACATTTGAAAATACATTTTTTTTTTACATTTAATTATAAACAACAACAAATCCAACCTTTCAATACAGACATGTTTTTAAATGTATATTTCTTTGAATAATTGAATTTAATCATGTATAAAATATAATAAAAGTCAATTCAATGATGTTGACGCTGTCATTCCGACAACAGGAGTGGACTTGTACAAGCAGGGGGTCCTGGAGAAGTACGGGGTGAAGGTTCTGGGCACCCCGGTGGAATCCATCATGGCCACCGAGGACCGTCAGATCTTCGCCGACAAACTGATGGAGATCAACGAGAAGATCGCGCCGAGCATCGCCGTGGAGTCTGTGAGGAGGAGACCAGCTTGTGTTTAAAACACAATCGTTTACTGAAGGTGTTTGTGTTTCTGCGACAGGTGAGCGACGCCTTGACGGCGGCCGAGACCATCGGTTACCCTGTGATGCTGCGCTCGGCCTACGCTCTCGGAGGACTCGGCTCTGGACTCTGTTCCAACCAGGAGAAGCTGCAGGAAACTGCTCAGATGGTCAGACCATGATGATGATGATGATGGGTTTGAAACTGTGTGTGAATGAACCACACATGTGGAGTGTGTGAACAAGTGTGTGAACAAGTGTGTGAACAAGTGTGTGAACAAGTGTGTGAACAAGTGTGTGAACAAGTGTGTGAACAAGTGTGTGAACAAGTGTGTGAACAGGTGTGTGAACAGGTTCTTTAATTAGTTTTGGGTGAACCAGAGATGAACAGGTGTGTGAATCTGTGAACAAGTGTCTTCTTTGTAAAATTGTGTCTCAATATAACACGTTTTTATTTCAAACCAAGAAGAGAAAGAAACACAAAAAAACAAGAAGAAAAGGTTGAACAGAATTTAATGATAACAAATGATTTAGGTAATGATTTGTTATTATAACTAATAAAATATATTTGGGAAACTATAGATTACAGGAAATTAATTGTAATTTTTAATATTTTATACACAAACACAGTTTCAATATGAATCCATTAATATAAAGAAAAGCAAAAAAAATATATATATAAGAAAACAAATCTTGTAACTCATTGAAAACTCGACTGAATAGTGTCAGAAAACTCAGTAAATCTACTAAATATTGAGTCGACTGTGAGTTTCAAGAGTGTTTGGATGTTTGTGCTTCTTTGTAAAATTGTGTCTCAATATAACGGTGAAAAGACGAGTCGCTTTGAGAGAAGTTTTGATTTCAAACCAAGAAGAGAAAGAAACACAAAAGAAAACGAGAAGAAAATGTTGAACAGAATTTATGATAACAAATGATTTACTTAATGATTTGTTATTATTACTAAGAAAATATATTTGGGAAAATTATAGATTACAGGAAATTAATTGTAATTTTTAATATTTTATACACAAACACAGTTTCAATATGAATCCATTAATATAAAGAAAAGCAAAAAAAATGTATATATAAGAAAACAAATCTTGTAACTCATTGAAAACTCGACTGAATAGTGTCAGAAAACTCTAGTAAATCTACTAAATATTGCCTGGACTTGAATTCTGATGTTTGTTTCCAGGCTCTGGCGATGAGCCGTCAGATCCTGGTGGAGAAGTCTCTGCTGGGCTGGAAGGAGGTCGAGTACGAGGTCGTCAGAGACGTCGCCGACAACTGCGTGACCGTCTGCAACATGGAGAACTTCGACCCGCTCGGCATCCACACCGGTACCAGAACCTCACGTGACCCTTTATCGTCGGTTACGTGTGAATCCGACAGAAACTGATGACGAACCTTCGATTGTTGACGAAGAACAAGAACGTTTAAAATCTCAGACAATAATGTGTCGTCGTGACGCAATAAAAATCACATTAACTGTTAATTTTAATGATTCAAATCATGTCATTTGTCAATTAAACGATGTAGAAATATCATTTATAATTGATTTAAAGTTAAAGTTGATGTTATACTTCATTTTATTTTTTTCTTAATCACAATAAACTTATATTTTGATGTTTAAAATTAATATTTCTGAACATACGATCATAAAAAAAACTATTTTTCAAAACGTCTTAAATTCTTTTATACATAATATTTAAGAATAGAATAGATTATCGGATGAAACGGTTCTGTAAAGATAATAAATACAATTTTAAAAAAAATGTAAATAAACAAATAAATGAGTAAATAAACAAGTGAGTAAATAAATAAATGAGAAAATTAGTAAATAAACAAATGAATAAATAAATGAGTAAAGAAATAAGTAATTAAATAAATGAGTAAATAAATAAGTAAATAAATAAATGAGTAAATAAATGAGTAAATAAACAAGTGAGTAAATAAATAAATGAGAAAATTAGTAAATAAACAAATAAATGAGTAAATAAACAAGTGAGTAAATAAATAAATGACAAAATTAGTAAATAAACAAATAAATGAGTAAATAAACAAGTGAGTAAATAAATAAATGAGAAAATTAGTAAAAAACAAATAATGAGTAAATAAAAAAATAAATGAGTAAATAAACAAATGAGTAAATAAAAAATAAATGACAAAATGAGTAAAATAAATAAATGACAAAATGAGTAAATAAACAAGTGAGTAAATAAATAAATGACAAAATGAGTAAAATAAATAAATGACAAAATTAGTAAATAAACAAATAAATGAGTAAACAAATAAGTAAATAAATAAATGACAAAATTAGTAAATAAACAAATAAATGAGTAAATAAACAAGTGAGTAAATAAATAAATGACAAAATGAGTAAATAAACAAATAAATGAGTAAATAAACAAGTGAGTAAATAAATAAATGACAAAATGAGTAAATAAACAAGTGAGTAAATAAATAAATGACAAAATGAGTAAAATAAATAAATGACAAAATTATTAAATAAACAAATAAATGAGTAAATAAACAAGTGAGTTAATAAATAAATGACAAAATTAGTAAATAAACAAATAAATGAGTAAACAAATAAGTAAATAAATAAATGACAAAATTAGTAAATAAACAAATAAATGAGTAAACAAATAAGTAAATAAATAAATGATTAAACACATAGAGAAGATGAATAAATAAAGACGATGGGAGGCTAAAAATCTATTCCAACCAAACTACTATAATTATATAATTAATTTACAGTCAAATTCTTAGGATATTAATAGATTTTTGTTTTGATTAATACATTTGTGCTTTTTCTTTATTTACTTTGAGACTCATTTTCAGGAGGAATGTAATAAATGTACTAAAACTAAAGTGACGAGAGTTTCTAACAAACCATAGAAAAACTTCACAAAAGTAATCGTTATTTTTCAGTTTTATTTGATTGTGTTTTATTTTTATGTCGAGTTGAAAAATCTCCTGGTTCTTCTCCAGGCGACTCCATCGTGGTGGCGCCGAGTCAGACTCTGTCCAACGAGGAGTACCACATGCTCCGCGAGACCGCCATCAAGGTGGTCCGGCACCTCGGCATCGTGGGCGAGTGCAACATCCAGTACGCGCTGCACCCGGCCTCCCTGGAGTACTGCATCATCGAGGTCAACGCCCGCCTTTCCAGGAGCTCCGCGCTCGCCTCCAAAGCCACCGGGTGAGAGAGCGACATGATGGTCCTCATGGTGGTCCTCATCCTAACATCTCTGCTCCTCCAGGTACCCCCTGGCGTTCGTGGCGGCCAAGCTGGCCCTGGGGATCCCCCTCCCCGAGATCAAGAACGCCGTGTCGGAGAAGACCACGGCCTGCTTCGAGCCCAGCCTGGACTACATCGTCACCAAGATCCCGCGCTGGGACCTGGACCGCTTCCAGGGCATGTCCCGGGAGATCGGCAGCGCCATGAAGAGCGTGGGCGAGGTGGGTGGAGCGGGTCGGGTCGGGTCGGTCCGGGTTGGGTCGGGTTGGTCCGGGTTGGTCCGGGTTGGTCCGGGTCGGTCCGGGTCGGTCCGGGTCGGTCCGGGTCGGGTCGGGTCGGGTCGGGTCGGGTCGGGTCGGGTCGGACCGTCTCACTGTGCCGTGTCTCAGGTGATGGCAGTCGGACGCACCTTCGAGGAGAGCATGCAGAAGGCCCTCAGGATGTGTCATCCCTCCGTGGACGGCTTCGTGCCGCGGCTGCCGCTCAAGAAAGAATGGTCGCTCACGCAGGACCTGGTGCAGGATCTGGTCGTGCCGTCCAGCACACGCGTGTTCTCCATCGCCAAGGTGAGCCGACAACACGCCACACGCTCCGATACACCAGTGACATATTAAGAATTGAATTGTTGTTTATTGAGTAATTAAATTGAAAAATAATTCCACATTTTCAAATGAAATGACATGTTTTTGCACATAGTCTGAAATTGTAATTAAAATACTTGTTTTTTTGTTGTAAATGAAATATTACACGATCACGTGACTGATGAAAGTTTGGTTAAATTATTATAACGTATAGAACAACATATGACATATTAATATTTAGAAAAAAAAGTGAAGTATTGGAATTAAATGTCAAACTGTTTTTTAATAATTGAATAAAAAAATATATTATTTTTTGTACACAAATTAAATCAAATGTTTTATTGTTTTCTTTTTTATTTAGACTTAATATAGAATATATAATAATTATTGCGTAAAAAAAGTGTATATTGAAAGATTTAAAAAAGAAAAAATGTAATTCAAAAGGAATCAAATAGATATGTTTTTACAAATGGTTTAATATTCCATCTAAATTATTATTTTATTATTTTTTTAATTTTTGGTCTTTTAAATTCAAGATCAACATGTATAACATTTTCACTATGATTAAGTTTAGTTAAAAAAACAAACAAAGAAAATAAATTTTTGAGGTTTTGAAAATTAATATTTAACTGCATAAAAATCTTTTGAATTCAATTGTTCCCACAAAAAATGTCAACATTTTCCATGTAAAATGAATGTTGTGTCACTGAAATACTATAATAAACATGTACTTATATATACTCTAATCTACAAGTAAATATACAAGTAAATATCAAAACGATGATATGTTGAGATCTGATGATTCTGGTGCCAACAATGTTTGTGGTCCATGTTTGTGGTCCAGGCTCTTCACGGGGGGGTGAGTGTGGATCAGATCCATCATCTGACAGCCATAGATAAATGGTTCCTCCACAAACTCCGGGGGATCACAGAGCTGGAGAAACACCTGACCAACTACAAGAGGTGAAGTTTTGTTCTTCTTGTGTTTTGAAGCTGAAGTTTTGTTCTTCTCATGCGTTGAAGCTGAAGTTTAGTTCTACTCTTGTGTTGAAGCTGAAGTTTAGTTCTTCTCTTGTGTTGAAGCTGAAGTTTTGTTCTTCTCATGCGTTGAAGCTAAAGTTTTGTTCTTCTCTTGTGTTGAAGCTGAAGTTTTGTTCTTCTCATGCGTTGAAGCTAAAGTTTTGTTCTTCTCTTGTGTTGAAGCTAAAGTTTTGTTCTTCTCTTGTGTTGAAGCTGAAGTTTTGTTCTTCTCTTGTGTTGAAGCTGAAGTTTTGTTCTTCTCTTGTGTTGAAGCTGAAGTTTTGTTCTAATGTGTTGAAGCTGAAGTTTTGTTCTTCTCATGCGTTGAAGCTGAAGTTTTGTTCTACTCTTGTGTTGAAGCTGAAGTTTTGTTCTACTCTTGTGTTGAAGCTGAAGTTTTGTTCTTCTCTTGTGTTGAAGCTGAAGTTTTGTTCTTCTCATGCGTTGAAGCTGAAGTTTTGTTCTTCTCTTGTGTTGAAGCTGAAGTTTTGTTCTTCTCTTGTGTTGAAGCTGAAGTTTTGTTCTTCTCTTGTGTTGAAGCTGAAGTTTTGTTCTTCTTGTGTGTTGAAGCTGAAGTTTTGTTCTTCTCGTGTTTAGATGCTGAAGTTTAGTTCTTCTCTTGTGTTGAAGCTAAAGTTTTGTTCTCTTCTCGTCTGTGTTGAAGCTGAAGTTTTGTTCTTCTCTTGTGTTGAAGCTGAAGTTTTGTGTTCAAGCTGGAGTTTTGGAAGCTGAAGTTTTGTTCTACTCTTGTGTTGAAGCTGAAGTTTTGTTCTTCTCTTGTGTTGAAGCTGAAGTTTTGTTCTTCTCTTGTGTTGAAGCTGAAGTTTTGTTCTTCTCTTGTGTTGAAGCTGAAGTTTTGTTCTTCTCTTGTGTTGAAGCTGAAGTTTTGTTCTTCTCGTGTGTTGAAGCTGAAGTTTTGTTCTTCTCTTGTGTTGAAGCTGAAGTTTTGTTCTAATGTGTTGAAGCTGAAGTTTTGTTCTTCTTGTGCGTTGAAGCTAAAGTTTTGTTCTTCTCTTGTGTTGAAGCTGAAGTTTTGTTTTTTCTCTTGTGTTGAAGCTGAAGTTTTTTCTTCTCTTGTGTTGAAGCTGAAGTTTTGTTCTTCTCTTGTGTTGAAGCTGAAGTTTTGTTCTTCTCTTGTGTTGAAGCTGAAGTTTTGTTCTACTCGTGCGTTGAAGCTAAAGTTTTGTTCTACTCGTGCGTTGAAGCTAAAGTTTTGTTCTACTCGTGCGTTGAAGCTAAGGTTTTGTTCTTCTCTTGCGTTGGAAATACTGAAATCTAATAATTTAAAAATATAATCGCGTTGTTTTTTTAATCATTTGTTAAACATTTTTTAAATGTATTTCTACCATTGAATGTTCAGTCGCCAGTGATTTACTTGATTAACCTTTAACTCAAAACACAAACAAACTCTCTCTGGTCTCGACGCCTGGAATCAAACATGAGTCACGACTGCAGCTCCATCACCTGCTGATCTCACTCTCTGCTCAATATTTCATCAGCGTCTGGCAGAGCTGAGCCAGAACCTGCTGCTGCCGAGCGTGTCCAGGTGTTTGAGGAAGTTCTGCCTCCTTCTGCACATGTGGCTGGTTCTGGTTCTGAACTGGTCCAAGTCAAGGGTTTTAAAAATGTATTTAATAAATTATATTGTTTATCAACATTTATATGAACTTCTTTATTCAAAATCATGCCCTGGATAGTATTTTAAGTTTGAATTCTTGATAGTTTAGTTTAATTTTATATTCTATTATATATATTTATATTATTTAATACAACTAATAGTTTTAATTCAATGTTTTATCATTTTGGCTCAACTCTATTGTCAAAATATTATATATTTTAATCTGGATGATATTGTGACGGAAGCTCAGCTACGACACTGTCGTGTTTTGCTAACAAACGACCAATTATTCTATTTATTATCTGGATTTATGTCTAAAAATATATTCTTCATCACTTGTGTTATTGATCATATTTAAACTGGTTAGTTTATCATATTTAAACTGGTTAGTTTATCATATTTAAACTGGTTAGTTTATCATATTTAAACTGGTTAGTTTATCATATTTAAACTGGTTAGTTTATCATATTTAAACTGGTTAGTTTATCATATTTAAACTGGTTAGTTTATCATACTTAAACTGGTTAGTTTATCATACTTAAACTGGTTAGTTTATCATATTTAAACTGGTTAGTTTATCATATTTAAACTGGTTAGTTTATCATATTTAAACTGGTTAGTTTATCATATTTAAACTGGTTAGTTTATCATATTTAAACTGGTTAGTTTATCATATTTAAACTGGTTAGTTTATCATATTTAAACTGGTTAGTTTATCATATTTAAACTGGTTAGTTTATCATATTTAAACTAGTTATTAACTTAAACTGGTTAGTTTATCATATTTAAACTGGTTAGTTTATCATATTTAAACTGGTTAGTTTATCATATTTAAACTGTAGGTTAGTTTATCATATTTAAACTGGTTAGTTTATCATATTTAAACTGGTTAGTTTATCATATTTAAACTGGTTAGTTTATCATATTTAAACTAGTTAGTTTATCATATTTAAACTGGTTAGTTTATCATATTTAAACTGGTTAGTTTATCATATTTAAACTGGTTAGTTTATATATTTAAACTGGAGTTTATCATATTTAAACTGGTTAGTTTATCATATTTAAACTGGTTAGTTTAGCTCGTGGACAACAGTTGCTGCAGTCGTTCTGAGGGAAGTTTTGATATAAAAGTAAAAAGTGAAAATTCCTTCATATCACATGTCAAAGCATGATGTTAATATGGTTTAATGGTATTATTTTACAGGTCATGTATCCTAAAAAAACTTTTAAAATAATAATGCAAATATGTTTTACTGCTTAAAGTATGAAAATATATTATTTTACAGGTGATTTGTCTAAAAATACCATTTATTATGTTGCTAATTGTTATGCTAGTTAGCCTAGCACGTCCACAACAGTGTTAGCTGCATAATTCTGAAGTTTTCATTTAAAACAAAACTTGACCACATATACAATTGATTATGAAAATATTGTTTTAATGTTTAAGCCATAAAAATGTATTATTTTAAATGATATATATTTATTTGGATGTCATACTAGTTAGCTTAGCTCGTCCACAACAGTGTAAGCTGCATCATTCTGAAGTTTTAATTTAAAACAAAACTTATTCACATATAGAAATGATAATGTAAATATTGTTTAGCTGTATAAATGTATTATTTTAAAGGGCACATGTGTAATAAATATTTATAACATTTATTTCTATATTATATTTGTTAGCTTAGCTCGTCGACAACAGTGTTAGCTGCATCATTCTGAGGTGAAGTTTTTAAAAAGACATAAAAACACGTATAAAAAGGATATTGTTATTAAGGATTTATGCTTAAGGTAAGAAAATGTGTTATTTAACAGGTGACATGTGTCTTAAATAAGATTTATTTTAAACTAATTATTACAATTGTTAGCTTAGCGCGTCAACAACGGTGTTAGCTGCATCATTCTGAGGACAAGTTTAAATTTAAAACCAACTTGAGCAAATATAAAATTAATTATGTAAGTGATGTTTTAATGTTTAAGCTTTAAAAATGTATTCTTTTAAAAGGCACATGTGTAATAAATACATTTAACATATTTATTTCTATGGTATATTTGTTAGCTTAGCTCGTCGACAACAGTGTTAGCTGCATCATTCTGAGGAGAAGTTTTGATATTAAATAACCCTCATATTTCATGGTATATTTTAAAATATAATATAAAGAATAATGTTAATATGGTTTAATCCTTAAGGTATGAAAATATATTCTCTTACAGGTCAGATGTGTCTTGAAAGTTATGCTAGCTTAGCTCGTCGACAACAGTGTTAGCTGCATCATTCCGAGGAAAGTTTTGATATTAAATAACCTTTATATTTTCATGGTATATTTTAGTATATAATATAAAGAATAATGTTAATATGGTTTAATCCTTAAGGTATGCAAATATATTCTCTTACAGGTCAGATGTGTCTAGAAAGTTATGCTAGCTTAGCTAGTTAAAAACTGTAGCTACACGTGTGTCTCATGTTATGAACGTCACGATCAATAATGTTCCCTAAATGTTTTTTTTTTGCAAAGAGTCAGAGTTTGTTCGAGGAAGACATGTTTTCTTAAGTGTTGATTGTTATTCATCCTTTGTTTTGAACATCTTGTTTTTCGACTCGTCCGAACCTTCTGTGTCTCTCATGAAACATTGATCCGATCAATATTCTCCGCAGACGCCGATTCTTCCAGAGTTTAGCAAACAAAAAAAAAAATCTTAAAGAAATAGAAGCAATTTGTTTTTACATTTGGCCTCAAATTGCCTCTGTTTGTGTGACTATTCTGGGTGGAACCCCACGGGCCCTCATTAAAGCTCTATTGACTGGATGTGTTTTAAATGGCTGCACTTGCCAGGCGGCGGCTCAGGAACCTCGGCGGCGTGTTTGTCGACGTGTTATCGATCGCCGCGAGCTCGCTTTCCTGTCCCGACTTAATCCCTCGTCGAGCCGTCCTGCTCTGAGCCGAACTTCAACGTGAAGACGCCACCGGAAGAACAGGCCGCCAGCGTGTGTGTGTGTGTGTGTGTGTGTGTGTGTGTGTGTGTGTTTAACGCTTGTCGCTGATGTTCATTTGCATTATTTAAACCTTACTTAAAGTTGCGTCTCTTCACAGCGTCTCGGTTCCCAAAGAGCTGCTGCTCAAAGCAAAGCAAGACGGTTTCTCCGACAGGCAGGTCGGGCAGATCCTGGGCTACGAGGAGGCGGCGGCTCGAGAGCTCAGACACTCCCACGGCATTAGACCCTGGGTCAAACAGGTGAGTCTTGTTGATTCATGATCGGAGATTTAACCAATCCTGTTTGTGCTGCATTATTATAGATAAATCTATTATCTCTACAAGTGCTGTGTCTCAAATCGCATACTAGCGTACTAAAAGTTAGTATTTTTAGTGCGTTAGTGTGTCTCAATTCTTAGTATGCGAAATTTTGTGCACCATGCACACTAAATTGGCGTACTAACACGCCCACAAAACTAGTATGGTTCGATGGACACTAAACACACTAAACAGATCCATCTTAGTGACGTTTTAAACGGAAGTTACGTCATATATAAATGCATATATATTCATATACTTACTGGTGTATTTTCAGCAGCAGTAGGAGGATAAACACGTCTTCGCTGCTGATACCAGCTTAAATATCTCGCGATTATTTAGATTCTCATATTTTTTCTTTATTTCTTTTTCCAAAGTTGCAATACGTGCTGCCAGCAGGTGGCGATAGTGTTACTACAGCTGGTTGAAACATCGTTAAATAGAAGTAGAAGAAGAAGCTGTCGCGTCATTTCCTGTTAGTGTGTAGCAGCAGAGTTTGATTTGAGACATACTATCTGTGGAGGATTAGTTACTAGTTAGTACGTACACTATCCTGATGATACTAACTTCTAGTATACTAAGAGAAGTATGTTTGAGACATACTATCTGTGGAGGATTAGTTACTAGTTAGTACGTACACTATCCTGATGATACTAACTTCTAGTATACTAAGAGAAGTATGTTTGAGACATACTATCTGTGGAGGATTAGTTACTAGTTAGTACGTACACTATCCTGATGATACTAACTTCTAGTATACTAAGAGAAGTATGTGTTGAGACATACTATCTGTGGAGGATTAGTTACTAGTTAGTACGTACACTATCCTGATGATACTAACTTCTAGTATACTAAGAGAAGTATGTTTGAGACATACTATCTGTGGAGGATTAGTTACTAGTTAGTACGTACACTATCCTGATGCATACTAACTTCTAGTATACTAAGAGAAGTATGTTTGAGACATACTATCTGTGGAGGATTAGTTACTAGTTAGTATGTACACTAAACTGATGCATACTAACTTCTAGCATACTAAGAGTAGTATGCGATTTGAGACATACTATCTGTGGAGGATTAGTTACTAGTTAGTACGTACACTATCCTGATGCATACTAACTTCTAGTATACTAAGAGAAGTATGTTTGAGACATACTATCTGTGGAGGATTAGTTACTAGTTAGTATGTACACTAAACTGATGATACTAACTTCTAGTATACTAAGAGTAGTATGCGTTTGAGACATACTATCTGTGGAGGATTAGTTACTAGTTAGTACGTACACTATCCTGATGATACTAACTTCTAGTATACTAAGAGAAGTATGTTTGAGACATACTATCTGTGGAGGATTAGTTACTAGTTAGTATGTACACTAAACTGATGATACTAACTTCTAGCATACTAAGAGTAGTATGCTTTGAGACATACTATCTGTGGAGGATTAGTTACTAGTTAGTACGTACACTATCCTGATGATACTAACTTCTAGTATACTAAGAGAAGTATGTTTGAGACATACTATCTGTGGAGGATTAGTTACTAGTTAGTACGTACACTATCCTGATGATACTAACTTCTAGTATACTAAGAGAAGTATGTTTGAGACATACTATCTGTGGAGGATTAGTTACTAGTTAGTACGTACACTATCCTGATGCACACTAACTTCTAGCATACTAAGAGTAGTATGCGATTTGAGACACAGCAAAAGTGAACTTTTGGAGGTTTTTAAAAAATGTTGTTAAAGTAAAATAAAATCACCTTAATATTTTAGTTCAAAGTCGTTATAAATATGTTTAATTTGTTAACGATAATCCAAATTATATTTATTATGATTTATTTTCATACATTTTGATCGAATATATTGGTGACATCAGAATATTTAACTTGTTTTTTCTAATAATTTAATTAAATCATTGATGTATCGAAATGTTGTATTTGTTCTTGTGTAATAATCAAATTAAATCTGTAAAAATGTTTCAAAATGAATGACATTTTTTAAGACATAGTTTAATATTCTAATTCCAATAGTCAATGATTCAATACTTCACGGTCACATGACTGATCACATGATTAGCTACAGGTTTGATCCAGTGGCTCTGAGCTCTGTTGGTTTGGTCTGGTTATTTAACAACATTTATATTGCATTTAAAAAGACTACAAATCGAATATATTGAGTTATTGATATTAGAAACTCATTTTTTTAATAATTGAAAGCAAAAGATTTAATATTTTCAAATAGTTCATTTTTCAACTTTTCAAAATGATGAATTTTTAATTTCAACTACTCTGTAAAATGATTCAAAATTAAAATCATTTCATGAAATGAGTCGAAAAAGAATCCGAGGCATAAATAAATATGTATTTTCAAAGGGCTTTTGTGTGTTTTTCATTTCTCACTAATAACAGGAAGTTATTATGTTGTTTTTGTACAAGTAAAAGTAGTTTTTCTTCCTCTTGTTCTTCCTTTTCAACATGTGACTGATATCTGTTGATATAGTTTCTTGTGTTGTTGTCGTTGTGGATAAAAACATCTTAACATCTGATCCTGTCGTACAGATCGACACTTTGGCTGCAGAATATCCTGCGATGACCAACTACCTCTACTGCACGTACCACGGACAGGTGAGTAGTATTTGAAGTACTTCATCTGTGATGACATGAATAATCTTATTTTGATTTTGAAGTACAATTTACCAAAAGAGACTCATTATAAATATATTAAAAATCATCTATACTGGTCTAGAAAGGCGCTATATAAATAGAGATTATTATTATTATTATTATTATTATTATTATTATTATTATTATTATTATTATAATGTTTTTTTTGTTTTTTTTAAATTTTTTTTTTAGACTTTATTAATCTCTGATCTCCTTCGGGAAATAAGGTTCTAGTTCACAGCAGACGATAGAGGTCCAGAAGTTTCATAAGAGTTTATTTGAATAAGAAGAAAATTAAAAACGAGATAAAAATGGGTAAAAACGACTCAAAACAAAGGAATCTTACTTTTTAAAAATGTAAAATAAAAAGCTTTAGTTATGAGAAAATTCAATAAAACATTAACATTGTGATGATCATCTTCAGGAGCACGACCTGGAGTTCACGGACCAGGGCATCATGGTTCTGGGCTGCGGGCCGTACCACATCGGTGAGTTGACCTTCGAACCCTTGCGTCAGTTGAAACGCTCCACCTTCCCTCTCCGGCCACCAGGGAGCAGCGTGGAGTTCGACTGGTGCGCGGTGTCCAGCATCCGAGCGCTGAGGCAGATGGGCCGCAGGACGGTGGTCGTCAACCACAACCCGGAGACGGTCAGCACCGACTTCGACGAGTGCGACCGGCTGTACTTCGAGGAGCTGACGCTGGAGCGCATCCTGGACATCACGCAACAGGAGGTCAGACATGGACGTCGGGGTCACGACCAGAGAAACACTTTCGTTCTTACTTATTAAACATCAACTCCTTGTTAGACCATCAGTTTATTCAACCAAATTTAGATTTATTTGAATTTACTTTTTTCAGCAACAAAGCGTTTAATAATTTAAAATTTCTATATCGAAAGTTTGAATAATAATTATGATTTAATTTAAAAAAATATGTTAGAAAATGATATTAAGGTTTGATATTTTCATTTCAATTATTCAAAAATAAATGTTAATAAATCTAATAAATAATAAATAAAATAAATCGAATATTTTTTAATTCGTAGCCTTTTTATAATTAACAAACAATAAATGTTTGTTAATTATATTTTAAGTCATTGGAATTATAATTATTTAATTTGTTTTCTTTTTTACAAACACAGAGTTATATTCTTTTAATTATTATAAAACAAATACACATTTAATATTGTTCTTCTTTCTTTTATTGATTATAAAAGACTAGGAGTAAAAAAAAATGTTAAATAAAATGTTTTTATATAATGTTCAGGTTTTTTATCTAAATTAAATGTTAAACTTTTTTTAAAAAATAAAAAACAATCCATCCTGTCAATATAAAGATTATTTAACTAAACTATTCTAATAAATAATAAATGCTTAGAAAAAACAACATTACATAAATGAAATTCAAGGTTTGAACATTTAAACTGTTAAATCTTTAAATATTCTAATGTCAGTGAAAAACTTGTGCACGAGATAATAATTTATTTAAACTCACTTTGTGTCGGAGATACTTTACATTCTCTGCAGCAGGTGGAGCTTTGTTGTTTACAAAAGTGCAGCGAGCATCGATCCGTGTGTGTGTGTGTGTGCGTGCGTGCGTGCGTGCGTGCGTGCGTGCGTGCGTGCGTGCGTGCGTGCGTGCGTGCGTGCGTGCGTGCGTGCGTGCGTGCGTGCGTGCGTGCGTGCGTGCGTGCGTGTGTGTGTGTGTGTGTGTGTGTGTGTGTGTGTGGTGTGTGTGGGGGGTGCGTGCGTGCGTGCGGGGGTGTGTGTGTGTGTGTGTGTGTGTGTGTGTGTGTGTGTGTGTGTGATAAAGATGGAATGTGAGTGGAGATAAACTCTGGACAGGAGCAGCAGAGAGCGGACGATGAATAATGAAGAGATGCAACCCTGGCATCGTCATGGCAACACAACTCCTCCAGGAGCCGCTTGACTGGGAAAAAAAAAAGGGGCAGAAACTGTTAATAAAAGGAGGTTCACACACTTCCTGGAGACACACACACACACACACACACACACACTTCCTCGTCGCTCTGAAACACACACACACACACACACACACACCCCCACACACACACACACATTTCCTGGAGACACACACACACACTTCCTCGTCGCTCTGAAACACACACACACACACTTCTTCATCCCTCAGACACACACACACTTCCTTGTCGCTCCGAAACACACACACACACACACACACACACACACACACACACACACACACACACACACACACACACACACACACACACACACACACACTTCCTCGTCTTCTGAAACAACACAACACACACTTCTCTCGTCGCTCTGAAACACACACACACACACACACACACACACACACACACACACACACACACTTCCTCGTCCCTCTGAAACACACACACACACACACTTCCTCGTCCCTCTGAAACACACACACTTCCTCGTCGCTCTGAAACACACACACTTCCTCGTCCCTCTGAAACACACACACACACACTTCCTCGTCCCTCTGACAACACACTTCCTCTCCACACACACACACATCGCTCCACACACACACACACACACACACACACACACACACACACACACACACACACACACACACACCCTCGTCACACACACACACACACACACACACACACACACACACACACACACACACACACACACACACACACACACACAAAACACACACACACACACCCCCCCCGAACACACACGTGTAACACACACACACACTTCCTCGTCCCTCAGACACACACACACCCCCCCCCCCCCACACACACACACACACTTCCTCGTCCCTCAGACACACACACACTTCCTCGTCCCTCTGAAACACACACACACACACTTCCTCGTCCCTCAGACACACACACACTTCCTCGTCGCTCCGAAACAACAACACACACACACACACACACACACACACACACACACACACTTCCTCATCGCTCTGAAACACACACACACACACACACACACACACACACACACACACACACACACACACACACACACACACACACACACACACACACACACACACACACACACACACACACACACACACACACACACATAAAGTGCAGCCGAGGAGCAACTGTGATGAACTGCTGTGGTTGGTGTGCAGAGTTATCTAAAGTGTCTGCAGGTTCAGAGTGTAAATCTCAGTGTGTGTGTGGCAGGAGGTCCAGGACCCCACGGAGCGTCTTCTTCATCCTCCTATGATGTTCTCTCACGTCTGCTCCTCCGTCTCAGGGCTGCTCGGGGAGCATCGTGTCGGTCGGAGGTCAGATCCCCAACAACCTGGCGGTCCCGCTGCACCTCAGCGGCGTCCAGATCCTCGGGACGTCGCCGGTGCAGATCGACCGAGCCGAGGAACGCTCCGTCTTCTCCGGGATCCTGGACGACCTCGGCGTGGCCCAGGCCCCGTGGAGGGCCCTCAGCTCGCTGGTGAGGCCACACATTAATAATGGATAACCATGATTCCACAACTTTAGCTCCACAAACATAAACACAGCATTTAGAAAAAGAGCACAAATGTCTCTGAGGGTCAAAATAAACTGAGCGTCGAACACACTTTTGATCAAGAACTTGGATATTGATCTTCTGGGTCGTGGAATGAAAACCTTTTCCATCTAATAAATGGTAAAGAAATGTAAACATTCTGGAGTTACAGGGTTAAAAAAAAAGGTCAAATGCCACTGGGAACAAATCAAATACTGCAATAAGACCATGTAAATAATAATAAACATGTAATAAACGCTTTATTTCAAGAATAAAAAATTAGAAGGAAAGAAAAGATGCATATTTTAACAAGTTGTTTTTAATATTAAACTAGTAATAAATACTAAAAACAAATATCAATGCTAAACAAGATGTTTGATCTCATATATATATTATAAAACATATTTATTACTAATAAAAACGACTCCACCTCAGACATTAATCCTCAAGTACATGAATTCATCTTTACAACATTCCAGACATGAAGCATTCATTTATTTCAAAACACTCAAACATAGAATGTCATAAATCGTATATAACGACATGTAACTCTGACAATAACGTTTCTGACTCTACTTCTATAGATGGATAAACATCTATGAAACTCAAACATACACAAAGATATCAAGTGTTAGTTCCACCTCTGACTGACGCTAACACTGTTAGCCACGAGCTGTGGATGGATGTGATTCTCTTTAGAGTTTAAAACAAGTATTTTTTAAGTTGACAAACTGTGAAATCGCCTGCTGGTGACCTTGGCTCCCACAGGGGTTTGAGTGTCATCTACTGTAAAAGTGGGCTGGATTAGCATTAATTGTTATTTATTTATTTATTTGTAGGATGGATGAGGATCATGAGGATGGATGAGGATGGATGAGGATGGATGAGGATCATGAGGATGGATGAGGATCATGAGGGGAGAGGGGATGGATGGATGAGGATCATGAGGATCATGAGGATCATGAGGATCATGAGGATCATGAGGATGGATGAGGATCATGAGGATCATGAGGATCATGAGGATGGATGAGGATGGATGAGGATCATGAGGATCATGAGGATCATGAGGATCATGAGGATGGATGAGGATCATGAGGATCATGAGGATCATGAGGATCATGAGGATCATGAGGATGGATGAGGATCATGAGGATCATGAGGATGGATGAGGATGGATGAGGATGGATGAGGATGGATGAGGATGGATGAGGATGGATGAGGATGGATGAGGATCATGAGGATCATGAGGATGGATGAGGATCATGAGGATGGATGAGGATGGATGAGGATGGATGAGGATGGATGAGGATGGATGAGGATGGATGGGATGAGGATCATGAGGATCATGAGGATCATGAGGATCATGAGGATCATGAGGATGGATGAGGATGGATGAGGATGGATGAGGATCATGAGGATGGATCATGAGGATGGATGAGGATCATGAGGATGGATGAGGATGGATGAGGATCGAGGGATGGATGGATGAGGATGATGAGGATGGATGAGGATGAGGATGAGGATCATGAGGATCATGAGGATCATGAGGATGGATGAGGATGGATGAGGATCATGAGGATGGATGAGGATCATGAGGATCATGAGGATCATGAGGATCATGAGGATCATGAGGATCATGAGGATCATGAGGATCATGAGGATCATGAGGATCATGAGGATCATGAGGATCATGAGGATCATGAGGATCATGAGGATCATGAGGATCATGAGGATCATGAGGATCATGAGGATGGATGAGGATCATGAGGATCAGAGGGATGAGGGATCTGAGGATCATGAGGATCATGAGGATGGATGAGGATCATGAGGATCATGAGGATGGATGAGGATGGATGAGGATCATGAGGATGGATGAGGATGGATGAGGATCATGAGGATCATGAGGATCATGAGGATCATGAGGATGGATGAGGATCATGAGGATCATGAGGATCATGAAGAGCATGAGGATCATGAGGATCATGAGGATCATGAGGATCATGAGGATCATGAGGATCATGAGGATCATGAGGATCATGAGGATCATGAGGATCATGAGGATGGATGAGATACGTTTCTGGCTGATAAAAGTCTTTCTCCAGCACTTTTCCATGTCAGTTCTCGCGTGAACTTCACCAGGATTGTAGCTTTTGTGCCGTTTTATTATCCATGTTCTGGGTTGATGATTCGTGACAGGTTTTTGTGTATTTGATGCGAGTTGTGTACGTGTTGTATACATGTTGTGTACATGTTGTGTACATGTTGTGTACATGTTGTGTACATGTTGTGGTCGATGTGATTGATTTTTTTTTTCTTTCCGCCTCAAACTTTTCATTTAGTTCGATGATATAAATCCTTCACTCGTCTGAAGATCTGTTTTCTGCGTCACTGTTCTGATTGTTGTAGTTAAAATTTAAGTTATCACCTTCTGAAGTTTTGTTACTTTTCTTCATCACAGGAAGATGCTTTTGCCTTCGCCAACCAGGTGGGATATCCATGTCTGCTGCGCCCGTCCTACGTCTTAAGGTGATTTGACCCTTTGTGTTGTTTCTCTGTGATTTATGTTGATTTATGTTGATTTATGTTGATTTATGTTGATTTAAGTTATGTTGATGTAACAAATGTGCGATTATTGTTGAGTCTGTCACTGGAAAATAACATTTAAACTGAAAAACCTTGATTTTATTGAGTCGTGAGAAAACTATTTAAATATTTAATAAACTTAAATCCTCTTCACACCATGAGAGCAACACATGACAAACTAATGAAACGTTAAAGTCACGCGTTCATTGTTAAATACTTATCATTAAAAGTCTCTTTTAAATGATTGGACGGTGATGTTGTCGATCAAACTGCTGCTCAGTGTTGAGGGAAGACGTGGACGCTTTGATTTCTATTCAAATCAACATCAAAATGGAATAAAATGACTTTAAATCACGGATGTTGCGATTGAAGAAACAAGGAGCTCTTGCGTTGACTCTACAGTAGGGGGCGCCAGAAACAAAAGAGCCTTCAGGGAAGAAGTGTTACATTTTTATTGGATCTTAATATTGTTTTGGATTTTTATTAACCAAAAATAATAAAAAATAATAATAAAATATTTGTTCAAATGTTATGAGTGATGTTTGCTAATAATTGACATGAATATGGTGAATATTAGAAAAATGTAATTGTCAAGTTGATAGTTTTATTCTTAAAGTTACATTTTTTTCCCAAAATAATATTTAGAATCGTGATGATCTTTTGCATGAAAGTGCGATGAAGTCAAGAAACTGTTCTCCTTCTTCTCCTTCTTCTTCTCCTTATTCTCCTCCTCCTCCTCCTCCTCCTCCTTCTCCTCCTCCTTCTTCTTCTCCTCCTTCTTCTCCTCCTCCTCCTCCTCCTCCTTCTCCTTCTTCTTCTTCTCCTCCTCCACCTCCTCCTCCTCCTTCTCCTCCTTCTCCTCCTTATTCTCCTTCTCCTCCTCCTCCTCCTCCTCCTCCTCCTCCTCCTTCTTCTTCTCCTCCTCCTCCTCCTCCCTCCTCCTCCTCCTCCTCCCTCCTCCTTCTCCTCCTCTCCTCCTTCTCCTTCTTCTTCTCCTTCTCCTTCTCCTCCTCCTCCTTCTCCTTCTTCTCCTTCTTCTCCTTCTTCTCCTTCTTCTCTTCTTCTCCTTCTCCTCCTCCTCCTCCTCCTCCTCCTTCTCCTTCTCCTCCTCCTTCTCCTTCTCCTTCTCCTTCTTCTTCTCCTCCTCCTTCTTCTCCTCCTCCTCCTCCTCCTCCTCCTCCTCCTCCTCCTCCTCCTCCTCCTCCTCCTCCTCCTCCTCCTCCTCCTCCTCCTCCTTCTTCTCCTCCACCACCGTGAAAGTGTTAATTAACTTTGAGCACAAACGCTGAGACTCTCGTGAAACAACACGAGCCTTAAATCTCTTTTAATGACCAACTTTCTCTTGAGCCTGAAGTGCTTTACGACCTAAATAGCTTCTTCTTCTTCTCCTTCTTCTTCTTCTCCTTCTTCCTCCTTCGCTCCTTTGCTTCCAGACCTGGTTCCCAGTGGCATCAGTGATGCAACAGCCAGATAATGAGTGTTTTGAATGATCATGTGAAGCTTTGTATGTTTTCTGTTCTTCTCCTCTGTTCCTGTTCCTCTCTCTTCTCCTCCTGTTCCTCTCTCTCCTCCTCCTGTTCCTCTCTCTCCTCCTGTTCCTCTCTCTCCTCCTCCTGTAGCCCTCCATCTCCTCACTGTCCTCTCTCTGCTCCTCCTGTTCCTCTCTCTTCTCCTCCTGTCTCCTCTCTCTCCTCGCTCTCTCTCTCCTCCTCCTGTTCCTCTCTCTTCTCCTCCTGTAGCCCTCCTCTCTCTTCTCCTCCTCTGCTCCTCCTGTTCCTCTCTCTTCTCCTCCTGTGCCTCCATCTCCTCCTCGCTTCCTCTCTTTCTCCTCCTGTTCCTCTCTTTCTCCTCCTGTTCCTCTCTCTTCTCCTCCTGTTCCCTCATTCTTCTCCTGTCCCTCACTCATCTTCCTCCTGTTCCTCCTCTCTGCTCCTCCTGTTCCTCTTTCTCTCCTCCTCCTGTTCTCCTCACTCTTCTTCCTCTCTTCTCCTCCTGTTCCTCTCTTCTCCTGTAGCCCTCCATCTCCTCACTCACTCGCTCCTCTCTGCTCCTCCTGTTCCTCTCTCTTCTCCTCCTGTAGCCCTCCATCTCCTCACTCACTCGCTCCTCTCTGTCCTGCTCCTCCTTTCCTCTCTCTTCTCCTCCTGTAGCCCTCCATCTCCCACTCACTCGCTCCTCCTCTCTGCTCCTCCTGTTCCTCTCTCTTCTCCTCCTGTAGCCCTCCATCTCCTCACTCACTCGCTCGCTTCGCCTCTCACTCACTCCTCGCTCCTCTCTGCTCCTCTGTTCCTCTCTCTTCTCCTCCTGTAGCCCTCCATCTCCTCACTCACTCGCTCCTCTCTGCTCCTCCTGTTCCTCTCTCTTCTCCTCCTGTAGCCCTCCATCTCCTCACTCACTCGCTCCTCTCTGCTCCTCCTGTTCCTCTCTCTTCTCCTCCTGTAGCCCTCCATCTCCTCACTCACTCGCTCCTCTCTGCTCCTCCTGTTCCTCTCTCTTCTCCTCCTGTAGCCCTCCATCTCCTCACTCACTCGCTCCTCTCTGCTCCTCCTGTTCCTCTCTCTTCTCCTCCTGTATCCCTCCATCTCCTCACTCGCTCGCTCCTCTCTGCTCCTCCTGTTCCTCTCTCTTCTCCTCCTGTAGCCCTCCATCTCCTCACTCACTCGCTCCTCTCTGCTCCTCCTGTTCCTCTCTCTTCTCCTCCTGTAGCCCTCCATCTCCTCACTCACTCGCTCCTCTCTGCTCCTCCTGTTCCTCTCTCTTCTCCTCCTGTAGCCCTCCATCTCCTCACTCGCTCGCTCCTCTCTGCTCCTCCTGTTCCTCTCTCTTCTCCTCCTGTAGCCTTCCTCCATCTCCTCACTCACTCGCTCCTCTCTGCTCCTCCTGTTCCTCCTCTCTTCTCCTCCTGTAGCCCTCCATCTCCTCACTCGCTCACTCATCTCTGCTCCTCCTGTTCCTCTCTCTTCTCCTCCTGTAGCCCTCCATCTCCTCCTCACTCGCTCCCTCTCTGCTCCTCCTGTTCCTCTCTCTTCTCCTCCTGTAGCCCTCCATCTCCTCACTCACTCGCTCCCTCTGCTCCTCCTGTTCCTCTCTCTTCTCCTCCTGTAGCCCTCCATCTCCTCACTCGCTCACTCCTCTCCTTTCCTCCTGTACCCTCCACTTCACTCTCGCTCCTCTCTGCTCCTCCTGTTCCTCTCTCTTCTCCTCCTGTAGCCTCTCTTCCTCCTCACTCACTCCTCGTCCTCTCTGCTCCTCCTGTTCCTCTCTTGCCCTCCATCTCCTCACTCGCTTCCTCTCTCTCCTCCTGTTCCTCTCTCTTCTCCTCCTGTAGCCCTCCATCTCTCACTCTCTGCTCCTCCTGTTCCTCTCTCTTCTCCCTCCTGTAGCCCTCCATCTCCTCACTCACTCGCTCCTCTCTGCTCCTCCTGTTCCTCTCTCTTCTCCTCCTGTAGCCCTCCATCTCCTCACTCACTCGCTCCTCTCTGCTCCTCCTGTTCCTCTCTCTTCCTCTCTCTTCTCCTCCTGTAGCCCTCCATCTCCTCACTCGCTCGCTCCTCTCTGCTCCTCCTGTTCCTCTCTCTTCTCCTCCTGTAGCCCCCCATCTCCTCACTCGCTCGCTCCTCTCTGCTCCTCCTGTTCCTCTCTCTTCTCCTCCTGTAGCCCTCCATCTCCTCACTCACTCGCTCCTCTCTGCTCCTCAGCGGCTCGGCCATGAACGTCGTGTACGGAGAAGAGGAGATGAAGCGTTTCCTGGAGGAAGCCACTCAGGTGTCACAGGTGAGACGGTGAACATCATCTGAACCAGAACTTAGGGAGCGACGCCTTCATCTGAAGATCATCACAAGTGTCTTCATTGTTGGACTTTGAACAGGAATATTGATGGAATAGAATTTGTTATAACATTTTTAATTATTTTTATTATTATTGTTGTTATTATTTTATTGAAATGTTGTTTTTTAAGCATTACATTTAATATTTGAATTCTATATTTAGTTATTAAAATCTGACTTATTATTTGTATTTATCAAATTCAAAGTTTTAGTATCTTTAAAGTTAATTATAAGAGTAAAAATAAATAAAAATATACAGTACTAACAGGAACTATTTGTATTTTTAATGAATGCATTATATTTTGTATTTGGAAAATATATTTCTTATAATTAAAAAAATAATAATAGAATTTATAAATATATATATAGACAAACTTTATGGATCTATATTTCTATATTCTATTTTTTTTTTTAATATTCTTAAATTATAAATGCATAGAATAGAAATGGACAAAATAATCTATTTAGAAAATAATCCAATTATATGAATTAATTAAAAAAAAACAAAAAACTAATTCAACCTTTCATTTTACAAATCATTAAATTAAATCATATTAAAATATCAATTCATACCTTAAAACATTTCAATATAAAACATTCAAAGTTTTAACATTGTTAGATGAATATGATGTCACTGATATACTTCCATAAATATAGTCTTTATCTTGTTGGTTTGTGAAGAGTTAAGTTAAGTTAAGTAAAACGTATAATATCCAGCGAATCTCAACTTTTTAATCACAAAACACTGTTTTCTCTTCGTCATCATCACTCGTTCAACTTTGAACTTCTTCTCCAGGAACATCCAGTCGTCATCACCAAGTTCATCCGCGGAGCGAGAGAAGTCGAGGTCGACGCAGTGGCCAAGAGTGGAAAAGTAAGAACAAAACACACACACATTGTGAGTCGCACATGTTGTGAGTCGCACATGTTGTGAGTCGCACATGTTGTGAGTCGCACATGTTGTCAGTCGCACATGTTGTGAGTCGCACATGTTGTGAGTCGCACATGTTGTGAGTCGCACATGTTGTGAGTCGCACATGTTGTGAGTCGCACATGTTGTGAGTCGCACATGTTGTGAGTCGCACATGTTGTGAGTCGCACATGTTGTCAGTCGCACATGTTGTGAGTCGCACATGTTGTGAGTCGCACATGTTGTGAGTCGCACATGTTGTGAGTCGCACATGTTGTGAGTCGCACATGTTGTGAGTCGCACATGTTGTGCAGTGTTAGGCACATGTTGTGAGTCGCACATGTTGTGAGTGTTGTACACATGTTGTGAGTCGCACATGTTGTGAGTCGCACATGTTGTGAGTCGCACATGTTGTGAGTCGCACATGTTGTGAGTCGCGCATGTTGTGAGTCGCGCATGTTGTGAGTCGCGCATGTTGTGAGTCACGCATGTTGTGAGTCGCACATGTTGTGAGTCGCACATGTTGTCAGTCGCACATGTTGTCAGTCGCAAGTGTTGTGAGTCGCACATGTTGTGAGTCGCACATGTTGTCAGTCGCACATGTTGTGAGTCGCACGTGTTGTGAGTCGCACGTGTTGTGAGTCGCACGTGTTGTGAGTCGCACGTGTTGTGAGTCGCACGTGTTGTGAGTCGCACGTGTTGTGAGTCGCACGTGTTGTGAGTCGCACGTGTTGTGAGTCGCACATGTTGTGAGTCGCACATGTTGTGAGTCGCACATGTTGTGAGTCGCACATGTTGTGAGTCGCACATGTTGTGAGTCGCACATGTTGTGAGTCGCACATGTTGTCAGTCGCACATGTTGTCAGTCGCACATGTTGTGAGTCGCACATGTTGTGAGTCACACATGTTGTGTGTGACACATGTTGTGAGTCGCACATGTTGTGAGTCGCACATGTTGTGAGTCACACATGTTGTGAGTCACACATGTTGTGCTCAGTTCTCTGGTTAAAAGTGTAAATCAAACGCATGAAAAAGATTGTATCATGTTAATCAAAATCATTTATCTTGGAATTGAATCCATCTTATGATGGACGACCGTAGTGTTATTTAGCTTTGGTTTCCATTCTGACACTGTTGTATATGTTCCATGATCCTCTGTGAGTGAGTACGTCTGTTCACTGGGGTAGAAGGACTGGAGTTTTATTAAAATAAAACTTCTTATCTCGGCTGCAAACACATCACGGCGCTGTCAGATCACATCTAATGGACACACGAGGTATTTTCTTTCTGCTTTGAAACCAAACGTTTCCTTCTGAAGCTACAGATGTTAACTTGACGCGAGCAGCATCAGAGGAACTCAAACGTGTGTTTCAAGTCACTTCCATTTGTAGGAAAACAATTCAAAGTATCGTCGACACTCTGCAGCAAATGTTGCTCAATATAATCCAAGACGAGCACAGAGTTCTTGCCTTAAAATACCTTTGAAGACTGAGATTGAACACGTTTGTTCTTGGCTCCCCCTAGTGTTGAGAAAGTATGATTTAAATGTCGTGAAAACAGAGAAACGTTTCCCGTCTTCTCTTACCGGACACGAGCGCTTTAGCCGTTATGGAAATGAATGCAAGCCCCGTCTCTCGCCCACTGTAGCAGTTTGGTGACGCGACTGATACGAACATGTTGGTTGATGAGCGTAAGTTTTGAGGATCAGTTACGATGGTTTACTTGACGTCACGTGATTATTTAGACGGTGTGTTTTTGTTTAGAAACATGTGTCTAAACTCAAATCGGACCCACTTGACCGTTGACTCTGATCCGAAGTAGGAGAATCGTGGCCTCATAGATGAAGTTAAAGAAAAGCGATAATTTAAGTCGACACTTTGTAGCAAACGTTGCTCAATATAATCCAAGACGACCACAGAGTTCTTGCCTTAAAATACCTTTGAAGACTGAGATTGAACATGTTTGTTCTTGGCTCCCCCTAGTGTTGAGAAAGTACGATTTAAACGTCGTGAAAACAGAGAAACGTTTCCCGTCTTCTCTTACCGGACACGAGCGCTTTAGCCGTTATGGAAATGAATGCAAGCCCCGTCTCTGGCTCACTGTAGCAGTTTGGTGACGCGACTGATACGAACATGTTGGTTGATGACAGAAGTTTTGAGGATCAGTTACGATGGTTTACTTGACGTCAGAATTTAAACACAATCAATAAAGTTCTACCTAAACGTGATTATTTAGATGCGTGTGTTTTTGTTTCGACTAAAAACATTGATTTGTTTCGAAACACGTGTCTAAACTCAAATCGGACCCACTTGACCGTTGACTCTGATCCGAAGCAGAAGAATCGTGGCCTCATAGATGAAGTTAAAGAAAAGCGATAATTTAAGTCGACACTCTGCAGCAAACGTTGCTCAATATAATCCAAGACGAGCACAGAGTTCTTGCCTTAAAATACCTTTGAAGACTGAGATTGAACACGTTTGTTCTTGGCTCCCCCTAGTGTTGAGAAAGTACGATTTAAATGTCGTGAAAACAGAGAAACGTTTCCCGTCTTCTCTTACCGGACACGAGCGCTTTAGCCGTTATGGAAATGAATGCAAGCCCCGTCTCTCGCCCACTGTAGCAGTTTGGTGACGCGACTGATACGTGTGTTGGTTGATGAAAAGTTTTGAGGATCAGTTACAAAATTTACATTGAGGTCGCGTGATTTTGGAGGCGGGTTTTTTTGTTTAGACTAAAAACTTGTTTGTTTTAAACTCCCCCCCCCCCCCGCCGCGCACAAAACTGTGTCTAAACCAAATCGGACCCACTTGACCGTTGACTCTGATCCGAAGCAGAAGAATCGTGGCCTCATGGAGATGAAGTTAAAGAAAAGCCATTATTTAAGTCGACACTCGTACAATCGCTCGACAGTTTAGTTGGACTCTGGGCTCCAGAATCCTCTTCTTCATCCAACATGTAGCATCTTTAAAAATGTCAGAGTGTTCAAGTGTTCCCTTGAAGGTGAACAGAAGGTAATTTCCCTTCCGCGAGTCTCTTTGTTCCGCGAGTCATTACGACGAGGCGGCGCTAGATTCTCTCCCCGAATAAGACGAGCTCCTTTATCTTCTCCGCCGTATTAACAAGCCGGCCGTCGGTTGAATAGCAATGATTGTGCGGCGCCGTCAGCGTGGACTGCACACGTGGGCGCCAGATAATGCCTATTAATTACGAGCTCTATCTGAGGAGCGCTAATGAATGCTGTTAGCGCCCGTTTAAATGAGCTAATGACACGGAGGCTCGTTGACGGAGACAAACTCACACAGTGTTTTGGCGACTGCGGGTGAGAAGCTCCGACTTGTTCTTCCGGCGCCGCCGACGGACGTCCGTGCGGCGCCGAGCTGGTCGTACGAGCTCAAGAACACACTCCAACTGCAGACCAACAAAAGTGAACAAAGTGTAGAAACACACGTGTCGGTTCACGAGGTTCATGCTTTGAAGGACTTTGTCAGTTTTATTTTCAGAAGCAGCTTTTTTTAAAACCTTCTCTTGAAAAGACTTTCTTGTTAAGATGCTGTTAAGATAAGATTCTTAATTATCACAGTTATTAACTTCTTTGGTTCTGATTTTAATTAAAACAAGTGCCAACAGTTATGAGTCATGTGATCCTTGTCGTGAACACAGAAGCTGGTCTCGTGTTCTGGTCTCATGTGTTCTGGTCTTAGGTGTTCTGGTCTTGTGTGTTCTGGTCTCATGTGTTCTGGTCTCTGCAGGTTCTGGTCTCATGTGTTCTGGTCTCATGTGTTCTGGTCTCATGTGTTCTGGTCTCATGTGTTCTGGTCTTAGGTGTTCTGGTCTCATGTGTTCTGGTCTCATGTGTTCTGGTCTCATGTGTTCTGGTCTCGTGTGTTCTGGTCTCATGTGTTCTGGTCTCATGTGTTCTGGTCTCATGTGTTCTGGTCTCATGTGTTCTGGTCTTGGGTGTTCTGGTCTCATGTGTTCTGGTCTCATGTGTTCTGGTCTCATGTGTTCTGGTCTCATGTGTTCTGGTCTTGTGTGTTCTGGTCTCATGTGTTCTGGTCTCATGTGTTCTGGTGTGTCTGTTCTGGTCTCATGTGTTCTGGTCTCATGTGTTCTGGTCTCATGTGTTCTGGTCTCATGTGTTCTGGTCTCATGTGTTCTGGTCTCATGTGTTCTGGTCTCATGTGTTCTGGTCTTAGGTGTTCTGGTCTCTGCAGGTTCTGGTCTCATGTGTTCTGGTCTCGTGTGTTCTGGTCTCATGTGTTCTGGTCTCATGTGTTCTGGTCTCATGTGTTCTGGTCTCATGTGTTCTGGTCTCATGTGTTCTGGTCTCATGTGTTCTGGTCTCATGTGTTCTGGTCTCATGTGTTCTGGTCTCATGTGTTCTGGTCTCATGTGTTCTGGTCTCATGTGTTCTGGTCTCATGTGTTCTGGTCTCATGTGTTCTGGTCTCATGTGTTCTGGTCTCATGTGTTCTGGTCTCGTGTGTTCTGGTCTCATGTGTTCTGGTCTCTGTGGTCTGGTCTCTGTGTTCTGGTCTCATGTGTTCTGGTCTCATGTGTTCTGGTCTCATGTGTTCTGGTCTCTGCAGGTTCTGGTCTCATGTGTTCTGGTCTCTGCAGGTTCTGGTCTCATGTGTTCTGGTCTCATGTGTTCTGGTCTCATGTGTTCTGGTCTCATGTGTTCTGGTCTCTGCAGGTTCTGGTCTCATGTGTTCTGGTCTCTGCAGGTTCTGGTCTCATGTGTTCTGGTCTCGTTTGTTCTGGTCTCTGCAGGTTCTGGTCTCATGTGTTCTGGTCTCTGTAGGTTCTGGTCTCATGTGTTCTGGTCTCATGTGTTGTTCTGGTCTCTGCAGGTTTTGGTCTCATGTGTTCTGGTCTCTTTAGGTTCTGGTCTCATGTGTTCTGGTCTCTGTAGGTTCTGGTCTCATGTGTTCTGGTCTCTGCAGGTTCTGGTCTCATGTGTTCTGGTCTCTGCAGGTTCTGGTCCATGCCTCAGGTTCGGGGGCCCGGCGGGGGGGGGCCCCCCGGGGGGGGGGCCTCTTGGGGGGCGCGGCCCCTGGGTCCGGGCCCCGCAGGGTCCTGTCCATGCCATCACGGAGCACGTGGAAGACGCCGGCGTTCACTCCGGAGACGCGACGCTGATGCTTCCGACCCAGAGCATCAGTCAAGGTTCCCTGGAGAAGGTCAGAGTTCACTCTGTTGTTTCTGTTTGATTCTCACCTTCACATGAAAACACTTTCCTTAGAAAAGATCAGTCTGATCTCGACGTGCCTTTCTTGACCTCTGACCTCAGGGTATTTGGAAGAGGAACAAAGAAAACATCTGAAAAAATAGTTTCTTTGTGTATTTTTAATGAAATAAAACATCCTCAGTTTCTCTAACTATTGGTTCATATGAATGAAGAAAAACTAAAACCATTAAATTCATTTATATACAAAACATAACAAAAACAATTATATAAAAAAAAGTAAAACACTTTTAATTTAGGACCACATTTTATTCTTAAGTAAAAAAAGATCTCCATATAAATTCATCATGTATGACTATATATCAACACACAACATGTATACAATACTTAAATATCTACAAAGATGTATAACTTACATGTAAACTGTTTTTGTTGAATCAGTTAAATAGAAAAAAAAACTGCAGTTATAGTTGAATGAATACATTTATAAACAACAAAAAAACTTTTTAAATGTCCTTTTGATTCTTGAGTTTATAGTTCATATATTTCTACGCAGATATTTATGAAAATACATCATAAACTCCTAATCACAAAATTATCCACACTTCAAAACTTACAAAACAAACAACAATAAAATGGTACTACATAAATATCATAATATAAGACAAATAAAATAAAAAATAATACTTGAGACATACAGTTATAAATATACAACTACACTGAATAACATGCACGTCTATAAAGACATGAAACTATATACATAGATGTATTAAGATATGTAGATATGAATGTCAAATTGTATAATATACTTATCCATGTAATACAAAATAAAATATATATATATATATAATCGATACAAAACAAAATATATATATATATAATCAATACAAAATAAAAAAATATATATATATATATATATATATATACTGTATATATAATTTTATTTTGTATTAAATGGATAAGCATATACTATATATATATATATATCTTAAGACGTTTCTATTTGTGCAGGTTTTTGAATTTCTGAACTCTGTTTGTATTATTTATTTTTATATGTTTTGAGTATTGTTTTATGTTAAGCTTGACTGGTCTCGAAAAGCGCTATATAAATATATATTACTTACTTACTTACTTATATATATATACACGCATATAGTATATGCTTATCCATGTAATACAAAATAAAATTATATATATATATATATATTATTTTTTGTATTGATTAGAAAGATGGAACTTTATTGATCCCTCAGGAGATGTATCAAGCAGATACCCACATAAATAAGTACACAATAAATACACAATATTCCTGTAAATGAACAGTCAAGTGTGTTTCTACTACTAAACCTGTGTAGGTTTGTTTTGCTTCCATTAAGTGTTTGATTGTGACGACGTTAATAATTATATAATAACAGTGTTCTGAGGACAAACATTAACACCAGACGAGCCTGAAAACAACATTTATATTCTTTTATTTTCCTCTACTGTGACCTGATGAGAACCTGCTGAAGTCGAACACATTCAAGGTCACGTGAAGCTTCTCAAACCTGCTCCACAGCAGCAAACAAACACTCACAGATGTACCTTCGGATGTCACCGGGTCCACTTGAACACGGGGGCCTCCTGCTGTGAGACCCCCGTGTTCCGCCAGCAGTGACTCCCACTGAGATCCACCTCGGAGCAGGTCCTGGACTCGTGACACGTGTTCTCTGTAATAACTGTCAAGTGTTGATGTTGATTTTCTCTCCGGATCGACCGCACGAGGTTTAAATCATTAGCTTCACAAATCCTGTGGAGCTCAAGACAGAATTGACGCTAAACTCAACGATTACTTTTGAAAACAATCAATAAAATCCTAATGAATGAGGATCGAACTGGAATTCATGACACGTTCTTATCAACCTGTTTAATTATGTAATAGTTTAACTGCATTTTATTTAATGACTCTCAGGAAAAGTGTGAAGATGTTTTATTTAATATATATTAGCAAAGAATTGTGGCTAAAAAAAAATTAATTTTATTTACTGATGTCAATTTTGAAAGTTAAAGCCTTATTTTAATTTAAAATGTAATTTATTTATTTAACTGAACAGACCTTTATTGATGGACTAGATATTAGATTAGAGCAGATTATACTAGATATATTATTCATCTAGAACGTCTTGTACTTACTAGATGTTTAAATAAACACTATAAAAATAAATATTATTTTCTCTAATTCATCTTCCTTAAAAAATGCTCTGGATTATTTATTTTAGAAGTTCAGCTACTGACGAGTGTGAGGAAATAAATATAAATATATAAATGTCAAAGATATTTTGTTTTACATTTCTAATTAATTGTGTTTGAAATTAATTATCAAATTATCAAAATTCAATATATAATCATATTTGTTCATTTTTGTGTTGCCACAAAAAGGTCCGGCCTCTAGATGGCAGCAGTCATTAGGTCCCATGCAGTAATAAAATAAAATCCTGCAAGATCCTGGCGATGACTGAGGACGAGAGGATACATTGAAGTCCAGCAGCTTTTAAAAGCTGGTGTTAATGGACATATTTTGAGTTCAATTTAATCAGAGAATGAAACGATAACAAGATGTCACTCAAAGTTCAGTTTTTCTTTTCTGTAAATTGTTCAGAAAGTGAAAGTGAATCTAAATATAAGTATTTGAACTGTATCGTGAGATTAATGTATCACTGAAGCCTCGCGATGAATCTTGTCGCGTGTAAAAACCCAGAAGTTGATGAAGAGAAACGTGAAAATGTTCGAGTGGATTCGACACAAACGTGGAAACTTTAGCCTCCGATCATTAAAACACAGATTTGTTTCACCCGTTTAAAAAGTGAAATTTGTGTTTAATGATTTTATTTAAGTTGAAGATTCAAGACATGTTTTGTCTCCGTAGTGGGAGGTTAGTTTAGGTAGAACTTTATTGATCTGAAATGTTTGTTTTTCAATTAGACACAGCAATACAGCAATTTTTCATATAAAAAAAAATCAAAAATCAAATAAGAACAAAGAGAAATAAAGAGAAAGAACAAGATGATACAATCTGGGTCTAAAGATAAAGAACAAAGAGAAATAAAGATAAAGAACAAAGAGAAATAAAGAGAAAGAACAAGATGATACAATCTAAGTCTAAAGATAAAGAACAAGAACAAAGAGAAATAAAGAGAAAGAACAAGATGATACAATCTAAGTCTAAAGATAAAGAACAAGAACAAAGAGAAATAAAGAGAAAGAACAAGAGATACAATCTAAGTCTAAAGATAAAGAACAAAAGAGAAATAAAGAGAAAGAACAAGATGATACAATCTAAGTCTAAAAGATAAAGAACAAGAACAAAAGAAATAAAAGAGAAAGAACAAGATGATACAATCTAAGTCTAAAGATAAAGAACAAAGAGAAATAAAGAGAAAGAACAAGATGATACAATCTAAGTCTAAAGATAAAGAACAAAGAACAAAGAAGAAATAAAGAAGGGAAAGAACAAGATGATACAATCTAAGTCTAAAGATAAAGAACAAAGAGAAATAAAGAGAAAGAACAAGATGATACAATCTGGGTCTAAAGATAAAGATAAAGAACAAAGAGAAATAAAGAGAAAGAACAAGATGATACAATCTAAGTCTAAAGATAAAGAACAAGAACAAAGAGAAATAAAGAGAAAGAACAAGATGATACAATCTAAGTCTAAAGATAAAGAACAAGAACAAAAATAAATAAAGAGAAAGAACAAGATGATACAATTTAAGTCTAAAGATAAAGAACAAGAACAAAAATAAATAAAGAGAAAGAACAAGATGATACAATCTAAGTCTAAAGAACAAGAACAAAAAGAAATAAAGAGAAAGAACAAGATGATACAATCTGGGTCTAAAGATAAAGAACATAAAGAACATGAAGAACATGAACTAACTTCTGATTAAAACAGAAGATGAATGAAGGATGCGAGTGAACAACATGTGATTCATTTGATTCTTGTTTCCAGGTCAAGATCGCCACCCGGAAAATAGCTCAGGCCTTCGAGATTTCGGGGCCATTTAACACCCAGTTCCTGGTCAAAGGCAATGACGTGATGGTGGGTAAAGTTCACCTGCTGAAGGATGGACTGACATTTCACACCCGAGCGACTCTGTTGGGTTCCTTCAGTCGCTCCAGACGCACAAATGTGTTCACGCCTCACCGACGGAATCGTTTGAGAATCTGTGACTTTTAAGCAAATGTCGTCTCACAGGTGATCGAGTGTAACCTGCGAGCCTCGCGCTCCTTCCCCTTCGTCTCCAAGACCATCGGCGTGGACTTCATCAACGTGGCCACCAAAGTGATGGTGGGCGAGCCGGTGGACGAGGCCAGTCTGCCCTCGCTGGACCGACCCATCATCCCCGTCGACTACGTGGGAATCAAGGTATGAAAAATAACACATATACTCTGGAGCGACTTATGTGTGAAAAACACATTATTAGCGGTATATCATTTCACATGTTATTTTCACACTAAACCACCAGAGGGCGCTCTAGGCCTGTGTTGATCATTTCCACGTAGAAGAGGAAGCATCTTCTACCTCCGGAGTTAGTTAGTTGTTTAAAAGTGACACGAGGATGAAGAGTTATTTGGAGTTACACGGATGGTTTGGTAAACTTGTTAGTTATTGATGCTATAGTTCTCTGAATAACTCTTCATATGTTATGTTAACATACCAGGTTCTCACTTCATGTAACGTAACATTATTCTGTTGTTGCCTCTAGTTTTATTTTAACTTGTCTTTCAAGATCACATGTCTGTTCTTGGATTTTATCAAATCAATTTACCCCAAAAATGCGACTTATACTCCAGTGCGACTTATATATGTTTTTTCCTTCTTTATTATGCATTTTATGGCGACTTGTGCTCCGGAGACACTTATAGTCCGGAGAATACGGTATATTTAATAAACCAATAACACAAATAATGTAATATGTTTAAGTTAAGCTCAGTTAAAGTCAGAGCAAACCAAACACATTTGACAGGAACATTTGACAGGAACATTTCTATAATGTTCTGAAACATTTTCAGTTTTTATAAATCTGGTCACAAGAGAGCGTTGATGAGGTTCATGGTGTGAACGAACCCCTTCAACTGTTGCCGTACATTATGAGTTCAGAGCAGTGATTTTGTTCTGAAAACCACGCTTTTAATGAAATCCTACAAAACGTGAACCATTTATATTTCATTTGTTTGAAGGTCAACACATTTATTTGAACTCAACATTCGAGGTCGACCCTCTCAGTAACCGTGACCTCAAAATGCTTTGCCGCCCAGCTGACCGATCAAAGCTGCCCATTGTTTGACTTCGCAACGTATACGTAGTATATAGTATAGAGTTTAATTACAGTCTGAATGCAGGTTGATACGATATATTTAAATATGTAGTACTGTACTTACTTTCTTACTTACTTACTTACTTACCGTGGACCAAAAAGATCGTGGAATATATGTAAAGTTACCACTTTATTAAAAAGTTTCTTCACTCATTTTTTAAGTGTTAAGAAATATGACAGGATAATGAGATATATATATATATATATATATATATATAGAAGTATTTTTTATATTTAAGATCGACTTTAATCTGGTAATAAAGAATTTTCGTCTGAATTTAACCTTGTAATAATTGTATTTTATATGACTTTAATCTCATTATAAATGTATTTTCTACGACTTTAACCTCTGAATAAATTTATTTTATACGACTTTAATCTGGTAATAAATGTATTTTATACAACTTGTATCTCGTAATTAAGTATATTCCTCTGACTGTATTCTCATAGTAAAGTATTTTTCCTCTGAAATCAATCTCATAATAAAATATTTTCCTACAACTTTAACCTTCTAATAAAGTATTTTACCAAGACTTTAATTTCATAATAAAGTACTTTCCTACAACTTTAATCTCATAATAAAGTATTTTACTATGACTTTTATCTCATAATAAAGTATTTTATATTACTTTAATCTCTTAATAAATGTCTTTTCCTACAACTTTGATCTTGTAATAAAGTAAAGGTTAAAACAAAGAGTAATAGTCAAGCAAAAAGTGTGTAATACTCGTCGTGTCCTAGTGTTTGAAGCTCAGATGATGATTCTTTGTGACAATAATTCATTTTATTGTTCAATTCAATGCAACAGAAGGTTCTATTGAATCTCGTGAAACAATGGAGTCATGGAGTCATTAAACTTTCACCTCTGACGTAGCATCACTATTGTCGTGAAGACGTGCTAATAGTCGTCAGATTCTTCTGGTGTCACTCGAGCAGGATCACGTTACAAAGACGGCAATTACCTCCTCGTGGTCCTGAGCCTGTCGGGGGCTGCAGTGGTCTTGGCTGCACACACCGAGTGTTTATGTGTCGCCAGCTGTTGCGAAGCTTCTTTCCTCCTAAAGTCATTTCTGCCTCTAATTACAATAGAGCTGCTGTAACAATGGCTGTAGTCTGCAGCCAGTCAGGCAGCTTTAATCCCACTCTCTCCTCTCTGCCTCCTCAACTTTTCAATTTCTGCTGGCGGCGCTGGAGAGGAATATTAACGGCAGCTTTGAATACTGAGAGTGTTTACTGGAGGTCCGTGAAGCCTCACCTGTCTCAGGTGGACGTGATTGAAAACCTACAAAAATCATTTTTTAATTTGCTTCATCTGCTCACGAGCGAGAGACGTTCTGATGGATTCTGCTTCATCTGGTCGCGTCCAGGCTCTCCTTCATTTGCAGCAGCGTTGTTTCCCTGCACTAACAAGCCCCCGCTGGGTCGTTTGTGTCCGAGTAGCAACTCGTAGCAACAATAACGCTCTTGTATTTATGAGTCACCGCCAAGAACGGCGTTTGAGTCGAGCGTTCTGCTGCTTCCTCGCTGATCCCCCGAGAAGTTTATCCACGGAATCATCTCCATGTTTGGATGTTCATGTGCATCAGTGTTAATGATACAAACTCATGTTTGCTCTTCACCGACCGTTGATCCAAAATATACAAATTATATCAATCGAAAATATACTAATTATATGAATCCAAAATATACCAATTATATTAATAATGAATAGTTTCATGTTATAGTGTGTGTGAATGGTTGTCCTGGCATCCTGTCCAGGGTGTAAGTAAGTAAGTAATATTTATTTATATAGCGCTTTTCGAGACCAGGGTCACAAAGCGCTTTAACAATCAAAACAATACTCAAAAAAGTATATACTTTAAAGATCAAGATAATACTGAGAACAACACAGGAGTTCCAGAAATTCAAGGAAAAGCCTGAACAAATAGAAACGTCTTAAGATGTTTCTTAAAGGAGTCAGTAGATCCATCAAGAGCAAAGAGAGAGAAGATCGTTCCAAAGCTTAGGAGCAACAGCCTGAAAAGATTTCTCTCCTCTGGTCCTGAGTCGTGTGCGTGGAACCATAGGTAGATTCTGATCCACAGACCTCAGAGCCCGAGCTGGGGTGTAAGGCTGGATCAGATCACTGATGGAAGGAGGAGCCTGACCATGAATAGATCTGAAAGTTAGAACCAGAATTTTAAAGTTGATCCTGAAAGAAACTGGAAGCCAGTGAAGAGTTTTAAGGATCGGAGAAATGTGAGTTCTTCTACTAGAGCGGGTCAGAATTCTCGCTGCAGAGTTTTGAATCAACTGCAGACGAGACACATCCTTCTTGTTAAGACATGAAAACAAACTGTTACAATAGTCCAGACGAGAAGAAACAAACGCATGGATTATAAGATCCAGATCATGTTCCGACAACATTTTCCTAAGTTTAGAGATTTTTCTCAGTTGAAGGAAACAGTTTCTGGTCAGTTTTCTTCAGTGTCGAACAAGAGACATGTCTTTATCAAATACAACACCCAGGTTTCTCAGGCTCAGTTTGACAGACTGACCTAAGTCACCCAAGTACTGACTCAACCCTGGAACCTTATCATCAACAATCACCAGTATTTCAGTTTTGTCCACATTTAGCTGTTAAGTGTTTTCACTCATTGTTTGATTTCTAGCAAACAATTGACTAAGTTCAGCCTCTGGGGCTCAGTGTCCTCGTCTCTCGACCCTGGGAAGCTCCTGAGAGGGTTGATGAACTCAATCGGGGTCAAAGGTTGAACAAAATATAGGTTTAGTAAAAACATTTTTAAAAATAGCCTGATTGTAAGTAAGTAAGTAATTAACTATTTTGTATTTATAAAGCTTTTCCAGACCAGGGTCACAAAGCACTTAAACAATCAAAACAATATTCAATAAAATATATTCTTTAAATATATTAATATATTGTCTGTTAATATTCGTCTCAGTAATTATCCATGTCAGAGATTATACAATCTTACCTTTAATACTGATTTTGTTATAGCTGATCATGAACAGAAACATATTTGATTTTTGAATATTTATTGTTGTTCCTTTTTGTCTATTTTTATTATTGCTATATTGTTGTGAGAGTGTCAACTACTGACACTTTATTCTACCTGATGTCGATTTAGGTTTTACTGCGACCTAATACTTTAGCTCCAATACTCTGGTCTATTAAGGTGCTTTAGAAATGACTGTTACTTACTTACCTTATGGTTTAGTTAGTTTAGTTCTGTGTTAATCTTTGTATCCTTTTAAGATCTTTGTGTTTTCATTCTTTGCACTTTGTTCTTTTTATTTGAACTTGCAACTTTGCATTTATGTAACTTCTGTACCTTCTATTGTGTGCTGTGAACTGAAAACCTTATTTCTTTAATATTGATGGAGAAGGTATTTTACTCATGGATGGATGGATGGATGGATGGATGGATGGATGGATGGATATGAGGATGGATGGATGGATGGATGGATGGATGGATGGATATGAGGATGGATGGATGGATGGATGGACTTTAAAAAGTCCATCTGATCTAGAATCACAGGTTTGAACTTAAACTCGTCTGGCGACTCTATTATACCATGATTTTATATTGAAATTTAAAAAACGTGAATATTTGAATTCATAAATTTCATCTTTACATTTTTGAAAAAATAATATCAAACTCAATGTGTAAAAAATAAAAATTTCGGAAAATGTCAAACATTTTAATTCTATTATTTGTGCCTGTGGGTCACCGTGACCCGGAGATAACACAGTAGTTCAAAAAAAGATTCATGTTTCATCATATATGTGTTCAATTCAATCGTTCAATATTCTGACGACACTGAGCGCGAATCACACCGAGTGACCGTGACGAGGGATGAACTTTATTCTAACGGGCAGAAACCTCGAGCAGAGCGAGACTCGCTGTGACTCCTGCTGCTAACATTTGTATCATTTATTCTGACATAAAACGTCTCTGTTGTTCGACAAGAAATACATTGTCTTCCTGGACGAGAGTTAAACTAAAGTTTGTTGTTGTAACTGCAGTAATTGAGCTCGTCATCCACCGAATAATCGTCTCTCGCAGAAACTCTCCTCCGCTGACGACACCCAGAGTCGCCACAATGTTTCTGCTTCATTCATTTCCTTGTCGGCTGGAGCTCGTCTGGCGCCTCCAGATAAAATTGTCCTCGTCGTGGAGCTTCTCGTTTCCTGCGTCTCCGAGGAGGAGGCGGTCAGCGAGGGGCCGGTCGGTCGGCGAGGGATGAGTCCAGCCAATCAGAGGAGCGACCGTTAGCACCGAGGCCGCCGAGCTTCTGCGCCGCCACGCCTCGAGTGCCGTTCCACGTCCTCGCCGCCGCCCAGTCACGCCGGCGCGGCGTCGCAGGAGCTCATGTTCCCGCGTCACTCATTTCCAGCTTTTCTCCAGCAGCCTCTTTATCATCTTGCCATTAAGACTGTCCTCCCAGTACGAGCTGGTCCTGGTGCCGTCGACTCGTCGGTCAAACATCCTTCGAGCAAACATGACGACACAGACTCGTTTCTGCCGCATCCACTGAAGCTAACGGCCAATTATGAGCCGTCTGTGAACACGAACACTCATCGCCGTTTATTACCATTAAGAACCCGTCGACTTCCTGTTATTGTTTTCATATCTTCTCCAGTTATGTCTCACATCACAGGAACCTCTCGTCAGTGTTTCCTGAGGCTGTTGCACCGTTATTAGGAATCAACAAATGACGTTTTTAGTGTTACTGGAGTGGAAGGAAGGAGGGAGGAAGAAGGGAGGAAGGAGGGAGGAAGAAGGAAGGAAGGAAGGAGGGAGGGAGGAAGAAGGGAGGAAGGAGGGAGGAAGAAGGAGGGAGGAAGAAGGAAGGAAGGAAGGAAGGAAGGAAGGAGGGAGGAAGAAGGAAGGAAGAAGGGAGGAAGGAGGGAGGAAGAAGGAAGGAAGGAGGGAGGAAGAAGGGAGGAAGAAGGAAGGAAGGAGGGAGGAAGAAGGGAGGAAGAAGGAAGGAAGGAGGGAGGAAGAAGGGAGGAAGAAGGAAGGAAGGAGGGAGGAAGAAGGGAGGAAGGAAGGAGGGAGGAAGGAGGGAGGAAGAAGGGAGGAAGGAGGAAGGAAGGAGGGAGGAAGAAGGGAGGAAGGAGGGTGGAAGAAGGGAGGAAGGAGGGAGGAAGAAGGAAGGAAGGGAGGAAGGAGGGAGGAAGGAAGGAGGGAGGAAGGAAGGAGGAAGAGGAAGGAAGGAGGGAGGAAGAAGGGAGGATGGAGGGAGGAAGAAGGAAGGAGGGAGGAAGGAGGGAGGAAGAAGGGAGGAAGGAGGGAGGAAGAAGGGAGGAAGGAGGGAGGAAGGAGGGAGGAAGAAGGAAGGATGGAGGGAGGGAGAAGGAAGGAAGGAGGGAGGAAGAAGGGAGGAAGGAGGGAGGAAGAAGGGAGGAAGAAGGAAGGAGGGAGGGAGGAAGAAGGAAGGAAGAAGGGAGGGAGGAAGAAGGGAGGAAGAAGGAAGGAAGGAGGGAGGGAGAAGGAAGGAAGGAGGGAGGAAGAAGGGAGGAAGGAGGGGAGGAAGAAGGAAGGAGGGGGAAGAAGGAAGGAAGGAAGAAGGGAGGATGGAGGGAGGAAGGAGGGAGGAAGAAGGGAGGAAGAAGGAAGGAAGGAGGGAGGAAGAAGGAAGGAAGGAGGGAGGAAGAAGGAGGAAGGAAGGAGGGAGGAAGGAAGGAAGGAAGGAAGGAAGGAAGGAAGGAAGGAAGTTTGGTTTTCCAATTCCCAGCAGACGATTAATTCCCAAGTGCAAATAAAAGAACAAAGTGCAAAGGAGAACAAAGTGCAAATATAAAGACAGGGATCAAATGGAAAAAGAAAAGGATACAAACATAGAACATAGAATTACATCATCTTTTCACTTCTGCCTTCAATGTCCCTGAGTCTATGAGTGTTGCATCATGGGAAGAGCATTCATCCTGCATCTGCTCACCGAGTACCTGGCGTTACCCGGGTTACCAAACTGTTTTCATCCTTTTTTTGGCCTTTGTGGACGAGGAAGGTATAAAGTAGGAAGTGTCAGGGTTTTGTTCTAATGTAACTGATCGTCAACAAACAGCAGATCTACCGTCAGTTCAAAGGTCAGCGACTCCTGGACCTTCAGTCCATAATTAGAATCAAACGCTTCTGAAAAGCAGAAAATCTCTTTGGCATTTTGGGGAAAATGTTTTCACTGACGGAGACAAAGAGTCGATCGACCTCTAGCTACCTCAAGGTCACAGTGTGACCCGAAGGGTAACCATTAGTTAGTTTAACTACTGAAATAACTGAATATATTTTATTATGGATGAGACATAAACTCATCTAGTTCATCACGTTAGTGATTTTATTGAACGCGGTGATGAAAATCAATTAGAATTAAATCATAGAATAGAAAAATAAAGTTGACATAAAATGAGCAAAGAAAAGATGAGAAAACATCAAATTAATATATTCAAGTTAAAGCCTCTTTTATTTTACAATGTTTTAATACGTTGTTGCGACAGGAGAGATTTAAGGGTTTGCGTTTGTAATTTGGATATTGTGTAATTTTTGTCATTTTCAGCCAATATCAATTTTCAGTTCAAGGTTAAGTTGGTACTTCTCATATATATTTCTTGCTCAAAACCAAGCATGAAGCAATATTAGTCACGACTTTAAATAGAATCTTAACACAATCTGTACCACCATTCATTTTTGAAGTTAGTTCATCTTTTTCAACAACCCTCTCAGTAACGGTGACCTGAACATCTCATAATGCTTTGCCGCCCAGTCGACCAATCAAGGCTGTGAATGACTTTTGAGCAACATGAGATGTGATAGTGTAGTAACAAGTATATATGTGAAGTATTGTCCAGTACTTGATTCTGGTGTTGTGATAGTGTAGTAACAAGTATATATGTGTAGTATTGTCCAGTACTTGACTCTGGTGTTGTGATAGTGTAGTAACAAGTATATATGTGAAGTATTGTCCAGTACTTGATTCTGGTGTTGTGATAGTGTAGTAACAAGTATATATGTGAAGTATTGTCCAGTACTTGATTCTGGTGTTGTGATAGTGTAGTAACAAGTATATATGTGTAGTATTGTCCAGTACTTGACTCTGGTGTTGTGATAGTGTAGTAACAAGTATATATGTGAAGTATTGTCCAGTACTTTATTCTGGTGTTGTGATAGTGTAGTAACAAGTATATACGTGTAATATTGTCCAGTACTTGATTCTGGTGTTTTGATAGTGTAGTAACAAGTATATACGTGTAATAGTGTCCAGTATTTGATTCTGGTGTTGTGATAGTGTAGTAACAAGTATAAATGTGTAGTATTGTCCAGTACTTGACTCTGGTGTTGTGATAGTGTAGTAACAAGTATATATGTGTAGTATTGTCCATTACTTGACTCTGGTGTTGTGATAGTGTAGTAACAAGAATATATGTGTAGTATTGTCCAGTACTTGACTCTGGTGTTGTGATAGTGTAGTAACAAGTATATATGTGTAGTATTGTCCAGTACTTGACTCTGGTGTTGTGATAGTGTAGTAACAAGTATATGTGTAGTATTGTCCAGTACTTGACTCTGGTGTTGTGATAGTGTAGTAACAAGTATATGTGTGTGTCCAAAGTCAGCTGCTGGACTCACTGTATCCTCTTGTCCTCAGTCATCATTCTTCCTTTAGATGCGTAGGACGTAACGACTGCTGCCATCTAGAGGCCTAAAGTTTTATTTCAGCACAAACTTGAACAAACGCTGTGAATAGTTACATGTTAAGTGTAAATACATTTTTTTTTTATATATATATATATTTTAAGCCTTTAACACCAGAAGTCCCAGTATTTTGCCCTTCTTCCTAGATATACCTGGCCAGGTGAGTTAAACAGCTCAGTAACGGTGACCTGAACATCTCATAATGCTTTGCCGCCCAGTCGACCAATCACAGCTGTGGACGACTTTTGAGCAACATTGATGTAGAATTAAAATACAGTTTAACAAATTATACACTCAATAAAAAACAAATTTATTTCCAGGGATCACTTCTGTCTGAAGGATCTCCTCACATGTTCTGATGAAGATCTCGATGTTCTCGCTCAGGCCGAACAATATTCTCCTCCTGCTGCACATTTAACTCGAGATCGTCTGTCAATCGGTTTACGATTTGTTTTTGTTAATCATAGCTCAAGCAGTTCATTACCCATCATGCTCTCTGTCTCCCAGGCTCCCATGTTCTCCTGGCCTCGGCTCCGAGAAGCCGACCCCGTCCTTCGCTGTGAAATGGCCTCCACGGGCGAGGTAAGTACTTCTGCTCGACCTCCTGCAGGAGCTTCTTCTCACGTCTTTTCTCCTCAGGTCGCCTGCTTCGGTCCCAATATTTATTCTGCCTTCCTCAAGGCCATGCTCTCCACGGGCTTCAAGCTGCCGGAGAAAGGAATCCTGATTGGCATTCAGGTAACATTGTCTTCTTCTCACACGTGTGGAGATGTTCGTGACCTTCACGGACGACCTTCTCGCACTAATTAACGTTTTCTTCAACGTTATGACTGCGTTTGTTTCGCTTCTTGTCTCGGTTAAATCCTACTTCATGTAGTTCTGTTGTGTGATGACCTGGTGACCTCTGCAGTGTCCTTGACCCCCTGACTTGTCATGAGAAGCCATAGAAGAAATGACGACTCATTTGTGAGACGTGTATTAACAAGTATATATGTGTAGTATTGTCCAGTACTTGACTGGTGTTGTGAGACGTGTATTAACAAGTATATATGTGTAGTATTGTCCAGTACTTGACTCTGATGTTGTGATAGTGTAGTAACAAGTATATATGTGTAGTATTGTCCAGTACTTGACACTGGTGTTGTGATAGTGTAGTAACAAAGATATTTGTGTAGTATTGTCCAGTACTTGACTCTGGTGTTGTGATAGTGTAGTAACAAGTATATATGTGTAGTATTGTCCAGTACTTGACTCCGGTGTTGTGATAGTGTAGTAACAAGTATATATGTGTAGTATTGTCCAGTACTTGACTCTGGTGTTGTGATAGTGTAGTAACAAGTATATATGTGTAGTATTGTCCAGTACTTGACTCTGGTGTTTTGATAGTGTAGTAACAAATATATATGTGTAGTATTGTCCAGTACTTGACTCTGGTGTTGTAATAGTGTAGTAACAAGTATATATGTGTAGTATTGTCCAGTACTTGACTCTGGTGTTGTGATAGTGTAGTAACAAGTATATATGTGTAGTATTGTCCAGTACTTGACTCTGGTGTTGTGATAGTGTAGTAACAAGTATATATGTGTAGTATTGTCCAGTACTTGACTCTGGTGTTGTGATAGTGTATTAACAAGTATATATGTGTAGTATTGTCCAGTACTTGACTCTGGTGTTTTGATAGTGTAGTAACAAGTATATATGTGTAGTATTGTCCAGTACTTGACTCTGGTGTTGTGATAGTGTAGTAACAAGTATATATGTGTAGTATTTTCCAGTACTTGACTCTGGTGTTGTGATAGTGTAGTAACAAGTATATATGTGTAGTATTGTCCAGTACTTGACTCTGGTGTTGTGATAGTGTAGTAACAAGTATATATGTGTAGTATTGTCCAGTACTTGACTCTGGTGTTGTGATAGTGTAGTAACAAAGATATTTGTGTAGTATTGTCCAGTACTTGACTCTGGTGTTGTGATAGTGTAGTAACAAGTATATATGTGTAGTATTGTCCAGTACTTGACTCTGGTGTTGTGATAGTGTAGTAACAAGTATATATGTGTAGTATTGTCCAGTACTTGACTCTGGTGTTATGATAGTGTAGTAACAAGTATATATGTGTAGTATTGTCCAGTTATTGACTCTGGTGTTGTGATAGTGTAGTAACAAGTATATATGTGTAGTATTGTCCAGTACTTGACTGGTGTTGTGATAGTGTAGTAACAAGTATATATGTGTAGTATTGTCCAGTACTTGACTCTGGTGTTGTGATAGTGTAGTAACAAGTATATATGTGTAGTATTGTCCGGTACTTGACTCTGGTGTTGTGATAGTGTAGTAACAAGTTTATATGTGTAGTATTGTCCAGTACTTGACTCTGGTGTTGTGATAGTGTAGTAACAAGTATATATGTGTAGTTTTGTCCAGTACTTGACTCTGGTGTTGTGATAGTGTAGTAACAAGCATATATGTATAGTATTGTCCAGTACTTGACTCTGGTGTTGTGATAGTGTAGTAACAAGTATATATGTGTAGTATTGTCCAGTACTTGACTCTGGTGTTGTGATAGTGTAGTAACAAGTATATATGTGTAGTATTGTCCAGTACTTGACTCTGGTGTTGTGATAGTGTAGTAACAAGTTTATGTGTAGTATTGTCCAGTACTTGACTCTGGTGTTTTGATAGTGTAGTAACAAGTATATATGTGTAGTATTGTCCAGTACTTGACTCTGGTGTTGTGATAGTGTAGTAACAAGAATATATGTGTAGTGTTGTCCAGTACTTGACTCTGGTGTTGTAGTATTTTCAGACCACATGACTCTTGACAAAGTCGTAACTGCTTTCATTTGTTTTCAAACCAAAATATGTCCAAACATCAGCTGCTGGACTCACTGTATCCTCTTGTCCTCAGTCATCATTCTTCCTTTAGATGCGTAGGACGTAACAGCTGCTGCCATCTAGAGGCCTGAAGTTTTATTGCAACACAAACTTGAACAAACACCGTGAATATTTACATGTTAAGTGTAAATAAAAAAATATTTTTTAAATAGTTCAATCCTTTAACAATAGAAGTTCCAGCATTTTGCTCTTCTACCTAGACTTACCTGGCCAGGTAAGTTAAACAGCCTCTGGCTTCACTCCCTCTCCTCACTCCCTCTCATCATGTTCCCTCCTGTGGTGCAACAATGATCACATCGTTTACATAACACAATGAATGTCCACAGGTTTTTTTTTAACCAATCAGGTGCCGTGTGAGCGTCTGGGTCTGAAAACCAAACGGTTCTTCTCTGAGACTTAAAGTGTTGTCGACCGAAGATGATTTATGGCAATAAAAACTGAGTCAAGTTCCACATAAACCCCAGAATTTTACTCTTATAGTTGCGACGCACGATGAATATGTTAATTCATTAAGATGATTTTTTTTTAAAATAATATTCCATCATGACTGCCATGATTGTAACCACGAGTCACTTGAACGACGACCTTGAATCATGTTGAAAACATGTGACGAGAACCTTTGGTTTTGAATCTCGTGCTGCGACTTGTTTTTGCTTCAATTTGAACATCATTCAGTTTTTATTCAAGACCGTTGTTCATTTTTTGTGTTTGTAAAAAGCAACAAAGAGTTCAATTTAAAACCTTCCACTCGAGCTCAGAGCAGACGTCGAACATTAACAGAACTCGCTTCATAATTGATGCCCTCGAACGACCTTGAAGGTCTGGAGTCAACAAAGCACTTTATGAAGAAGATTCTTCCTCATTGTTGATCACAGTCTTGCAGGAATATTATTATTATATTAATATAAGTCTTAGTGGGATCTTTATAGAACAATATATATAGTTCACGATTAATCACGTCATCTCTTGATTAATCACAATTAATCACATTCTTTAGAGTGGAACTAAAGTGTGTGTTGTTGTGATGTGTGACTCTATTGTATCATCAGTGTGTGTGTGTTGTGATGTGTGACTCTATTGTATCATCAGTGTGTGTGTGTGTGTTGTTGTGATGTGCGACTCTATTGTATCATCAGTGTGTGTGTTGTTGTGATGTGTGACTCTATTGTATCATCAGTGTGTGTGTTGTTGTGATGTGTGACTCTATTGTATCATCAGTGTGTGGGTGTTGTTGTGATGTGTGACTCTATTGTATCATCAGTGTGTGTGTTGTTGTGATGTGTGACTCTATTGTATCATCAGTGTGTGTGTTTTGTTGTGATGTGTGACTCTATTGTATCATCAGTGTGTGTGTTGTTGTGATGTGTGACTCTATTGTATCATCAGTGTGTGTGTTGTTGTGATGTGTGACTCTATTGTATCATCAGTGTGTGTGTTGTTGTGATGTGTGACTCTATTGTATCATCAGTGTGTGTGTTGTTGTGATGTGTGACTCTATTGCATCATCAGTGTGTGTGTTGTTGTGATGTGTGACTCTATTGTATCATCAGTGTCTGTGTGTTGTTGTGATGTGTGACTCTATTGTATCATCAGTGTGTGTGTTGTTGTGATGTGTGACTCTATTATATCATCAGTGTGTGTGTTGTTGTGATGTGTGACTCTATTATATCATCAGTGTGTGTGTTGTTGTGATGTGTGACTCTATTGTATCATCAGTGTGTGTGTTGTTGTGATGTGTGACTCTATTGTATCATCAGTGTGTGTGTGTTATTGTGATGTGTGACTCTATTGAATCATCAGTGTGTGTGTTGTTGTGATGTGTGACTCTATTGTATCATCAGTGTGTGTGTTGTTGTGATGTGTGACTCTATTGTATCATCAGTGTGTGTTGTTGTGATGTGTGACTCTATTGTATCATCAGTGTGTGTGTTGTTGTGATGTGTGACTCTATTGTATCATCAGTGTGTGTGTGTTGTTGTGATGTGTGACTCTATTGAATCATCAGTGTGTGTGTTGTTGTGATGTGTGACTCTATTGTATCATCAGTGTGTGTGTTGTTGTGATGTGTGACTCTATTGTATCATCAGTGTGTGTGTTGTTATGATGTGTGACTCTATTGTATCATCAGTGTGTGTGTTGTTGTGATGTGTGACTCTATTGTATCATCAGTGTGTGTGTTGTTGTGATGTGTGACTCTATTGTATCATCAGTGTGTGTGTTGTTGTGATGTGTGACTCTATTGTATCATCAGTGTGTGTGTTGTTGTTGTGATGTGTGACTATATTGTATCATCAGTGTGTGTGTGTTGTGATGTGTGACTCTATTGTATCATCAGTGTGTGTGTTGTTGTGATGTGTGACTCTATTGTACCATCAGTGTGTGTTATTGTGATGTGTGAGTCTATTGTATCATCAGTGTGTGTTGTTGTGATGTGTGACTCTATTGTATCATCAGTGTGTGTGTTGTTGTGATTTGTGACTCTATTGTATCATCAGTGTGTGTGTTGTTGTGATGTGTGACTCTATTGTATCATCAGTGTGTGTGTTGTTGTGATGTGTGATTCTATTGTATCATCAGTGTGTGTGTGATGTGTGACTCTATTGTATCATCAGTGTGTGTGTGTTGTTGTGATGTGTGACTCTATTGTATCATCAGTGTGTGTTGTTGTGATGTGTGACTCTATTGTATCATCAGTGTGTGTTGTTGTGATGTGTGACTCTATTGTAACATCAGTGTGCATGTGTTGTTGTGATGTGTGACTCTATTGTATCATCAGTGTGTGTGTTGTTGTGATGTGTGACTCTATTGTATCATCAGTGTGTGTGTTGTTGTGATGTGTGACTCTATTGTATCATCAGTGTGTGTGTGTTGTTGTGATGTGTGACTATATTGTATCATCAGTGTGTGTGTTGTTGTGATGTGTGACTCTATTGTATCATCAGTGTGTGTGTTGTTGTGATGTGTGACTCTATTGTACCATCAGTGTGTGTTATTGTGATGTGTGAGTCTATTGTATCATCAGTGTGTGTTGTTGTGATGTGTGACTCTATTGTATCATCAGTGTGTGTGTTGTTGTGATTTGTGACTCTATTGTATCATCAGTGTGTGTGTTGTTGTGATGTGTGACTCTATTGTATCATCAGTGTGTGTGTTGTTGTGATGTGTGATTCTATTGTATCATCAGTGTGTGTGTGATGTGTGACTCTATTGTATCATCAGTGTGTGTGTGTTGTTGTGATGTGTGACTCTATTGTATCATCAGTGTGTGTTGTTGTGATGTGTGACTCTATTGTATCATCAGTGTGTGTTGTTGTGATGTGTGACTCTATTGTAACATCAGTGTGCATGTGTTGTTGTGATGTGTGACTCTATTGTATCATCAGTGTGTGTGTGTTGTTGTGATGTGTGACTCTATTGTATCATCAGTGTGTGTTTGTACAAAACTCTCTTTTCATTGAAATATTGACATTAGAAAATGATCTTAAGCTCCGCCCACTGAAAACACTGTTTTTCTGGAGATGAAAAAGTTGCGCGTCATCCATGGTCTCCACCTCCAAGGGACTTGTTGTATAAACAAAGCGTGATTACAGCTGGAGGAGGAGTGAAGTCATTATTACATCATCATGGACTCTCGTAACCTCTCGTTCGTCCAGATTTCAGAGCAACTTTATAAAGTAATAAAGTGTAAAACATGGTCATGATGAGAAGTTACTGCGTCTTGAAGAACATTTACTTCATGACACCAGAGTTACGTTTTCATGTTAGTTGAGCTTGAAATAAAAAATAATTAGTCAATATATTTCCTGAAATAAAAGTATAAACTTCACAAAACCTTTGAACTCCTTCAAACTTCTTCAAACTTCTGTTGTGAAAACACGTCAGTTACACATGTTTATTTATATATTAATAATATTCAATTTGGGTCTTTTCTGAAGTAACGGCAGCAACTTTGAACAGCATTAGATCTATTCGTAGTATTAGTAGTAATGGTACTAAAAATAGTATTAAACGTGTGTGAAACACAAAAAGATCATTCTGGCAGGAAACGAGTTATAAAAGTAAAGGAAAAAGAGTTGAAATATTCAAAAGTGTTTCTGTCTTTGAAAAAGAACTTGATTTGTTTGATGTTTGTGTAGAATTTAAATACATTTCCTCGTCGTTACATTAGTTCTTCCTCTGATGTTTAAGTGTCACATTAAATGTTTCATCCGTTTCTTCTATAATTTCCCAGCATTCCTTCAGACCGAACTTCCTGGCCACGGCTCATCAGCTCAAGGAAGAAGGTTTCAAGGTACGTTCGCTTCGCTTCAGATGTTTTTATTTAAGTTTCAAACGTGTTTTTAACGTGTTTTTGACGTGTTTTTGACGTGTTCTTCCCGCAGCTCTACGCCACCGAGGCCACGTCAGCCTGGCTCTGTGCCAACGACGTGCCCGCCTCCCCGGTGGCGTGGCCCAGTCAGAAGGCCGAGGACACCAGCCTGCCCAGCATCAGCAGGTCAGGATCCTCTCGTTGACATCTGTCAATCAATCAGAGCTTTGAAATCAAAATGGCCGACAACGAGGAACGTTTACAATCGATTGTTATTACTCAGTTTAGTTTGATAAAAATGTATTTGAGACGATTCTCTCACGAGACTGTGATATTATTATTATTATGATTTATATTATTTTATTATTATTATAGATGACATTATTGTTATTATTATTGATTTATATTATTTTATTATTATTGATTTATATTATTTTATTATTATTATAGATACATTATTATTATTATTATTGATTTATATTATTTTATTATTATTGATTTATATTATTTTATTATTATTATAGATGACATTATTATTATTATTATTGATTTATATTATTTTATTATTATTATAGATGAAATTATTATTATTATTATTGATTTATATTATTTTATTATTATTATAGATTATATTGTTATTATTATTGATTTATATTATTTTATTATTATTATAGATGACATTATTATAATTATTGATTTATATTATTTTATTATTATTATAGATTACATTATTATTATTATTATTATTGATTTATATTATTATTATAGATGCTATTATTATTATTATTGATTTATATTTTTATAATTATTATTATAGATGACAATATTATTATTATTATTGATTTCTATTATTATTATTATTATTATTATAGAAACTACTGTTGGTCAAACATTCATGGATCGTCTTCGAAACATTTTAAATAAATTAAATTTAGACTCTTTTACAAACTGCTGACGCTGCAGTTTTAACATTATTTTATTTCATTAATAAATGAAGTTAACGAGTTCATACAAAATGTTTAATGTATTCGAGTCACTCGTGAGACTGAGACACAAATACTTGTTCCTCGTTATTAACGTCGTGTTTTCTCCATTCCTTTGAAACATTTGAAATACTTGGTTTTATTTTACGAACTGCTGATGCTGCAGAACCTACTTTTATTTCATGAATCATTGAAATTAATTCATTTAAAATGAACATGTTCACAAGAAAACACTCCATGAGACTCTGACACAAATACTGTTCATCCAATATTTAGAGATAAAACTGCTGATGCTGCACTTTTTCTAATAATTAAATGAAGCTGAAAACTGTTTTTTAGTCGTTGAAAATAAAAATAAAGTCGATTAACATTATACACACATTGGTTGTAAATATAGACAAATATTGATAAAGTTTATTCTCAGTTTTTATTGATAATTATTTTTTAAAAATGATGCTGATGATGCAGTTTGTGTTTCCTGTGACCAGGAACTTATTGTTTGTTCATTGAAATATAAACAAAATTAATTAATTAATTTTTTGATAATTGTTAATGGATTCAAGATGAAACTCTCATGAGTCTGTGACACAAATACTGTAAATAAAATATTCATAAATCACTTTTGGAATCATTTGAAAATAAACTGCTGATACTGCAGTTTGAATAAAGTATGTCACGTTGTTTTTATTTATTACATTTATTTGAATAAATTAAAAGTAGATTAAGATTATACTCTCATGTGAGACACACATAATGTGAATTCAATATTCATAAATTCCTTTTGAACTTTGTTGGAAACAGTTTAAAATGTTTATTTTTTATTAATGACGACGTCTGTGACAAGAAAAAATATTTTCATTCATTAAAGAAAATTGACAAAAACCTGAAGTCGATGATGAAATGTGCGATAAATAAAAATGTATTAGTGCTGCACGATATACCGAAAAAAAAAGATCGATATTGACACGATCGATATGCATAAAAAACATGTGATAATTTGTATTTTTTTATCGTATTAACCAATCATTTCTTAAATACTCACTTCGACCAATCAGTGTCACGTTCTGTAAAGTTGTCAATTTGTACTTCTATGTCTGGTTGTTGTTTACGTCTCCGTCCGTCTATGAACTGTGCAGCTTGTTAGGCTCGGTTGCTATGGCGACGCGTCTTAGCTCAGTATATCCAGTGAAGTAATACTAACTTATGATCTAGTCAAACACTAGTGATCCAGTGAAGTAATACTAACTTATGATCTAGTCAAACACTAGTGATCCAGTGAAGTAATACTAACTTATGATCTAGTCAAACACTAGTGATCCAGTGAAGTAATACTAACTTATGATCTAGTCAAACACTAGTGATCCAGTGAAGTAATACTAACTTATGATCTAGTCAAACACTAGTGATCCAGTGAAGTAATACTAACTTATGATCTAGTCAAACACTAGTGATCCAGTGAAGTAATACTAACTTATGATCTAGTCAAACACTAGTGATCCAGTGAAGTAATACTAACTTATGATCTAGTCAAACACTAGTGATCCAGTGAAGTAATACTAACTTATGATCTAGTCAAACACTAGTGATCCAGTGAAGTAATACTAACTTATGATCTAGTCAAACACTAGTGATCCAGTGAAGTAATACTAACTTATGATCTAGTCAAACACTAGTGATCCAGTGAAGTAATACTAACTTATGATCTAGTCAAACACTAGTGATCCAGTGAAGTAATACTAACTTATGATCTAGTCAAACACTAGTGATCCAGTGAAGTAATACTAACTTATGATCTAGTCAAACACTAGTGATCCAGTCACTCGTCTCTTTCAACCTCCTTTGTTAAAGCAACATATTGTAAGAACTTTTCATCTCGTCTCAGTTGTTTTCTTATAAGATCGTGAACTTCCAAACAAACCTGTCCGTCTTCACCGTATGCTAACGAGCTAAGTTGTTAGCGTCATTTATAAAGTGTTATGTGTGCATCTTCACCGTATGCTAACGAGCTAAGTTGTTAGCGTTATTTATAAAGTGTTATGTGTCCGTCTTCAACGTATGCTAACGAGCTAAGTTGTTAGCGTCATTTATAAAGTGTTATGTGTCCGTCTTCAACGTATGCTAACGGTTTGTTTTTAGCGTTATTTATAAAGTGTTATGTGTCCTTCTTCACCGTATGCTAACGAGCTAAGTTGTTTATAAGTGTAGGGAGTCATTTATAAAGTGTTATGTGTCCTTCTTCACCGTATGCTAACGAGCTAAGTTGTTAGCGTCATTTATAAAGTGTTATGTATGGTCTTCACCCGTATGCTAACCAAGCTAAGTTGTTAGCGTCATTTATAAAGTGTTATGTGTCCGTCTTCAACGTATGCTAACGAGCTAAGTTGTTAGCGACATTTATAAAGTGTTATGTGTCCGTCTTCACCGTATGCTAACGAGCTAAGTTGTTAGCATCATTTATAAAGTGTTATGTGTCCGTCTTCACTGTATGCTAACGAGCTAAGTTGTTAGCGTCATTTATAAAGTGTTATGTGTGCGTGTACAAGGATTTATTATTGATTTGGTGATATCACGACGCGCCGGCGGCTCCTCTCTGATGTCACTCAGTTTGGCGGGAAACCGATGCAAGTCCCGCGAGACTGAGTGTTATAAGAGATATTTTTATACCATCATGTCGACACTGAAGCGTTGAAATAAAGAAAGGAAAACATCATCGTTGTCCTTCTATAAACCCTGGACCTACACTAACGTACTCACAGCTACATTTTTAGGTGAAAGACAAATACATCGCATTAATATCGATATCACACTTCAAGACACTAATATCAAATATTGCATTTATTTCTAATATCGTGCAGCCGTAATATCGATGCTATTTTTCTTACTCTCGAGATAAATGTAGAGAATAAGATTCAAATGTTTATAAACATGGACTAAACACCTGCTGACGTGTCCATGATCTCCAGGGATCTCTCAGAGATCTGCTGAAAAACATCTGTAAACACAGACGTTCCTGGATCATCAGCGTCTGTTCAACCATGATTTGAGTGAATCTTTCTCTGCAGGCTGATCAACGAGGGTCACATCGACCTGGTGGTCAACCTGCCCAACAACAACTCCCGGCAGCTCAAGGACAACTTCGTGATCCGCAGGCTGGCGGTGGATCACGGCGTCCCGCTCATCACCAACCACCAGGTGGGTCGACCGGAGAGGTCGTGAGGTCGTTTGAAGGTCAAACTCTGGACACGACAGTGTTGAGATTATTTTATACATGAAGACAAAAGTGTTTAAAGTTAAAAACAAACTCTCACGACAAGAGTCAAAGTTTAAAACTGATCCTGAACAAACACTTGATGAACATTTTTTTAATAGAATTATTAATAACTAGTTCACTTCTTACGTCTTTATTTTAAGACATAACTTTCTACTTTTTTTATTTATTGTTTTTAGTAGTTCTGGTCCCTCAGACAAAAGTTATTTAAAAACAATATTATTAGAATTCAGTAAAATAATTGTAGCTTTTTTGTTTAAAATATGTCAAAACTAAATTCAACTTCCTGGTTGAAGACGATATGATTGAGTGGGCGGAGCTTAAAAGTGTCACATCTTTGAATGAAACTATATTAATACAGTTAAACTTCATCAGAATCATTGCCAGTGTTTTATGTGATTATTTTTCTTATATAAAAAAAACTATGGAAGATACAAAAGAGTCAAATCCCACGTTGATAATTTGGACTTTTATCTACATTTTAAAGTTTAAATGTTGTTTCTACATGAACGTACGTCAGAGCAGAAGATGTTTGGAAAACGTCTAAGATCTGCGACTTATTTGACCTCATCCAGTTCATTGCTTTACGGGAAATTTATCACATTTTTTCACTACATATGTCACGAAATAATAGATATTCTGGTGAGAAACATAATAGCAGCTCGAGTCCGATCGAGTCAAATCGAGTCCAATAGAGTCTCATGTTTTGATGCATTTCTTGTTCTAAATAAAATACATTAAACTTAATAAAATAACGTAACGATACAATTATATTAAAAAAAACACTAAGATATTCACCGTCACACGACCTTTAAGTGCAGGATCTGAGGTCGTGTTACAGAAATACTTTGGTCGACCTTTGGCCCAGAGTTTTATTGTTATCGAATTCAAATGTTTGGTTTATTATTATTTTTTATTAACTTATTGTAGACGTTATTATCTTTCCTCATGTTTGCTTATTGCCTGTGAACATGTCTGATCGTGTTTTGGACCAAAGTATGAAAATCTCGTTTCAATCTCAAATTAAACAAATAAAAACTTCACGTCCGGGGACCACGACCAGCCACTAGAGGGCGCCAGATCACACACGCGGGGCCAGAAACTCCAAATCCTGTAAAATAAAAAATACATTTAAATCCTGTATCGAAATAATGATCCATAGAAATAAAACAGTTAATAACAATCTTAAAATAGTCCAATAATCAATAGGTTTCTTATAGATTTGACTTAAATACGTATTTTATCATCTTCCATTCAAACGATGATAATAATGAACAGATACTGTTTTTATTCTAATCTTGATTTATTTTTAAACATGATTTCCATGAACTGATGAATGAAATGTCAAACTGTAAATGTCCATTTGTCTCGAGGAGATAAAAGTGCTTCTTGTTCTGCTAATGAAACGGTTTGACCTTCAACATGAAGTTAAAAATCTCTTCATTAAAGGATCAAAACTCTCAGAGAACACAGTTTGTATTTGTGTGGTTGGTTGATGTTTTCTTGTGTCTCAGGTGGTGAAGCTGTTTGCCGAAGCCATCTGTCACGCCGGAGCGCTCGACACCACCAGCCTCTTCCACTACCGGCAGAAGGAGCGACAGAGGGAGGAGAAGAAAGGCTAGAAACCCCGTCAGTGCTTCCCTCCGTCGACGAAAATCCATTATGTGCATCAAAAGGTACTTTTTCTCAGAGACCGAGGAGTTTAAGTTCGAAACGTTCTTAAGTCGAAGCTAATTTGAGGCTTTTTTCGTCGCTCGGCGCCGACGTGAGGGTCGGAGGTCAAATCACTCCCGCGTCTCATTTCTCGCCGAAGACGATCAAACCATCGAGAGAAGAAAAGAAGGTGTTTGTCGTCCATCGTCGTTATTTTAAATTTCAACTTAAAAACTCAGGAGAGGAAAATACGTGACGTTTCTTATTCAATCGCTTCTGTAAACAAACGAAAACAAACAAAAACACGTTCAAAGTATTTTCAGTCGGAATCACTTCGTCCTCGTCGATCATCCCAATAATAATAATAATAATAATAATGTTTTGACCTCAAACATCAGAGGATAAAACGAGTCTTAAACCTGGAGCAAATACCTCATAAATCAAGAACCTGCTGCACATTTAATGAAGATTATTTTAAGATTAAAATCTTCAAGATGTTTTACTTTAATAGACTTTTTCTTTTTTTAAAATGTAGCCATGAGTGGAGCGTGAGGAGGTTCATGATCGTCGACATCTGTCTCTGGATTTTAAATATCAATGTTGACTTGTGGACAGAACTGTGAACTGCAGCACCGGCCGTAACATTATGACCAGCCGACGAGGTTTTAGTTCCTTAGTTGTCATCTTCTGAACTGTTGCGCAACAGGTGGTCGTAATGTTTCGGCGGGTTGTTGTCGATGCGTTTTGATAAAAGCTTGAATACGATCTTTATATGAATAAATAATGTTTACACCAAAGACTTGTTTACACAATAAAAACATCTACTTGTAACTGAAACTGTTTTGTTTTTCTTAACCGTCCGTGACGCCATATGTCGGGTTTTTAGCCTCGACTTGAAAAGAATCTCAAAGAAGAATTTATACTTTCATTTAATCAAGTTTTTAAATCGACTCAAATGATGAAAATGTTGCTAAAACTCACATTAGATGCAAAATTATTTGGCAAATGATCTTAAAATTTAAATAATGTTCGTTTTTTTCTTCATTTAATATTTATTTGGTAACATTTGAACAGATTTGATCAAAAAACTCAACGTTAAAAAAAGGGACAAATTAATAATTAATCAAATTAAATTTAAACTTCAGTTAAAAAATATATCTTTAAATTCTTGAAATTGAATTAAAATAGTGACTTATTTTTAATTTCATGACCTTGTTTTGAAATTAAAATGATTAAAATTCATTGATTAATTAATCACATGTTTATCAGACCAAACCAATCACAGAGCGATCGTCTGAGTCTCATGATGAACTGAGGGTTTGATCAGCAGCTCTGAGCTCTGTTGCTTTAGTCTGGTGACTCTATTATAACAACATTTATATTGAATCTAAACAACTTCATATTAAAAAAAAATAGAATTTAAAAAATGCATTTTTGTATAATTGCAAGTAAAAAATCAAACTCTGTGTAAAAATAAATGTTTTTCTTTAAAAAAAAATAATTTAAAATTAATTTCTTTAATTGTTCAGTTTAGAAAATAATTCAATAAAGTAAATAAAAGCTTAAAAACATTTTAATAAAGAATGTAAATGTTAAATCATTCAACATAATGTTGTCACTGATATACTTCCATAAATAATCAGTTTTATAATTAAATGAATATGAAAATCAAAAGATAAAGTTAACGGACGTGAGCTTCTCTTCTTCTTCTTCTTCTTTTACTCATGTGTCGTCTGATCGTCTCCAGTCTGACCAGGAAGTGAAGCTTCAGCTTCACAGCAGCTTCACCTTAAACACATGGAGGCCAATCCTTGGAGTTTAATCAAACAGAATCATTGACACTTTTCTCTTTCTTCCTCTTTCTCAAGAAAACCAGGCCGAGCACAGAAGTGTCTGCGAGCTGAATAATAAATAAACACCAGGAGCGAGAGAATGAGGGAGAAGAGGATAAGAGGAGGGAGAGAATTGGGGAAAAAAAGGGTGGAGGGATGAGAGAAAAGAGGATGGAGAGAGAGAGAGAAAAGAGGATAGTGAGAATTAGAGAGACCAAGGGGATGGAGAGAATGAGAGAAAGAAAAAGAGGATGGATAGAATGAAAGAGAACAAGAGGATGGAGAGAATGAGAGAAAAGAGTGTAGTTTATTGCAGCAGGACAATAACCTGTAAAATAAATAAATAATTTCTATGGAACAAACGACTCGAGTCAAGACCAGCCTCGTGTTCACATGTTCTGGCATCTGTTGCTTTTCCTGATCACGTGTTTCATCGAGTGCTTTAAGTATTAATTCTTCTTAGTCAACTAAAACAAGTTTCTGAGTCTCTGTAGTATTACTCTGTTAGTCCCTGAAGTATTACTCTGTGAGTCTCTGTAGTATTACTCTGTTAGTCCCTGAAGTATTACTTTGTGAGTCTTTGTAGTATTACTCTGTTAGTCCCTGAAGTATTACTATGTGAGTCTCTGTAGTATTTGTCTGTTAGTCCCTGAAGTATTACTCTGTGAGTCTCTGTAGTATTACTCTGTTAGTCCCTGAAGTATTACTTTGTGAGTCTTTGTAGTATTACTCTGTTAGTCCCTGAAGTATTACTATGTGAGTCTCTGTAGTATTTGTCTGTTAGTCCCTGAAGTATTACTCTGTGAGTCTCTGTAGTATTACTCTGTTAGTCCCTGTAGTATTACTCTGTGAGTCTCTGTAGTATTACTCTGTGAGTCTGTAGTATTACTCTGTTAGTCCCTGTAGTATTACTCTGTGAGTCCCTGTAGTATTACTCTGTGAGTCTCTGTAGTATTACTCTGTGAGTCTTTGTAGTATTACTCTGTGAGTCCCTGTAGTATTACTCTGTGAGTCCCTGTAGTATTACTCTGTGAGTCTCTGTAGTATTACTCTGTGAGTCTTTGTAGTATTACTCTGTGAGTCCCTGTAGTATTACTCTGTGAGTCCCTGTAGTATTACTCTGTGAGTCCCTGTAGTATTACTCTGTGAGTCCCTGTAGTATTACTCTGTGAGTCCCTGTAGTATTACTCTGTGAGTCTCTGTAGTATTACTCTGTGAGTCCCTGTAGTATTACTCTGTTAGTCCCTGAAGTATTACTCTGTGAGACCCTGAAGTATTACTCTGTGAGTCTCTGTGTAGTATTACCTCTGACCTAACGTCAAGGTCACGACCATCTTCCGATCGACTGGATCTGTTTTGCATAATCCTGACTCTCGTTGCCACGACGATATTTAAGCTCTTTTCAGTTTTACTCTCATTTGACCTCTTGACCTCTCTGAGTGGTGTCCAGAGCTCAAGGACGTTTGTCAGATTTCTTCACCAACTGTGGAAGTGAATGTTGATGATTATATATATTATTACTTTGAAATTTGAATCAAATGAACATTTTTACACTGAATTTATTTTGCGTAAAAACAAAAAAACAGTTTGAAAAGAATCTGTTTTAATGAGAAATTGACTTCATGACCTTGACTTGAACTTCCTCTTTTCTTCTTTCCAACATCCCTCGTTCTTCTCCTTAGTATGTAAAACAATTTGACCTTTTGACCTTTAGCGTTTCAGATCAAATTCAACTTATTTGACCCGATCAGTATTAAAGCTTTAAAAACTTCAAAACTTCAAAACTTCAAAACTTTTTCTCCAAAATTTCACAAATTTAATGGGTTTTTTAATGTATATTTGGTTATAAGCTTCGTTCCTGCAGGCGTGTTCTTCTGTCTACAGGCGTGTTCTTTGGTCTGCAGGCGTGTTCTTCGTTCCTGCAGGCATGTTCTTCTGTCTGCAGGCATGTTCTTCTGTCTGCAGGCATGTTCTTCTGTCTGCAGGCATGTTCTTTGGTCTGCAGGCATGTTCTTCTGTCTGCAGGCATGTTCTTCTGTCTGCAGGCATGTTCTTCTGTCTGCAGGCATGTTCTTTGGTCTGCAGGCGTGTTCTTCGGTCTGCTGGCGTGTTCTTTGGTCTGCAGGCGTGTTCTTCGGTCTGCAGGCGTGTTCTTCTGTCTACAGGCATGTTCTTTGGTCTGCAGGCGTGTTCTTCGGTCTGCTGGCGTGTTCTTTGGTCTGCAGGCGTGTTCTTCGGTCTGCAGGCGTGTTCTTCGGTCTGCAGGCATGTTCTTCTGTCTACAGGCATGTTCTTTGGTCTGCAGGCGTGTTCTTCGGTCTGCTGGCGTGTTCTTTGGTCTGCAGGCGTGTTCTTCGGTCTGCAGGCGTGTTCTTCGGTCTGCTGGCGTGTTCTTTGGTCTGCAGGCGTGTTCTTCTGTCTGCAGGCGTGTTCTCCGGTCTGCTGGCGTGTTCTCCAGTCTGCAGGCGTGTTCTCCGGTCTGCAGGCGTGTTTTCTTCGGTCTGCAGGCGTGTTCTTCCGTCTGCAGGCGTGTTCTCCGGTCTGCAGGCGTGTTCTCCATTCTGCAGGCGTGTTCTCCGGTCTGCAGGCGTGTTTTCTTCGGTCTGCAGGTGTGTTCTCCGGTCTGCAGGCGTGTTCTTCGGTCTGCAGGCATGTTCTTCCGTCTGCAGGCATGTTCTCCGGTCTGCAGGCGTGTTCTCCGGTCTCCAGGCGTGTTCTCCGGTCTGCAGGCGTGTTCTCCGGTCTGCAGGCGTGTTCTCCGGTCTGCAGGCGTGTTTTCTCCGGTCTGCAGGCATGTTCTTCGGTCTGCAGGCGTGTTCTTCAGTCTGCAGGCGTGTTCTCCGGTCTGCAGGCGTGTTCTCCGGTCTGCAGGCGTGTTCTTCGGTCTGCAGGCGTGTTCTTTGGTCTGCAGGCGTGTTCTTCGGTCTGCAGGCGTGTTCTTCGGTCTGCAGGCATGTTCTTCTGTCTACAGGCATGTTCTTTGGTCTGCAGGCGTGTTCTTCGGTCTGCAGGCGTGTTCTTTGGTCTGCAGGCGTGTTCTTCGGTCTGCAGGCGTGTTCTTCGGTCTGCAGGCGTGTTCTCCGGTCTGCAGGCGTGTTCTCCGGTCTGCAGGCGTGTTCTCCGGTCTGCAGGCGTGTTCTCCGGTCTGCAGGCGTGTTTTCTCCGGTCTGCAGGCATGTTCTTCGGTCTGCAGGCGTGTTTTCTCCGGTCTGCAGGCATGTTCTTCGGTCTGCAGGCGTGTTCTTCGGTCTGCAGGCATGTTCTTCGGTCTGCAGGCGTGTTCTCCGGTCTGCAGGCGTGTTCTTCGGTCTGCAGGCGTGTTCTTCGGTCTGCAGGCATGTTCTTCGGTCTGCAGGCGTGTTCTCCGGTCTGCAGGCGTGTTCTCCGGTCTGCAGGCGTGTTCTCCGGTCTGCAGGCGTGTTTTCTCCGGTCTGCAGGCATGTTCTTCGGTCTGCAGGCGTGTTCTCCGGTCTCCAGGCGTGTTCTCCGGTCTGCAGGCGTGTTCTCCGGTCTGCAGGCGTGTTCTTCTGTCTGCAGGCATGTTCTTCGGTCTGCAGGCGTGTTCTCCGGTCTGCAGGCATGTTCTTCGGTCTGCAGGCATGTTCTCCGGTCTGCAGGCGTGTTTTCTCCGGTCTGCAGGCATGTTCTTCGGTCTGCAGGCATGTTCTTCCCTCTACAGGCGTGTTCTTCCCTCTACAGGCGTGTGCTCGATCACATGCGTGTAGATGATTTAACATATTCCATGAAGTCAGTCGAGCACGTCTACAGGTGACGCTCCATATTTATGGAACTGGTTTTGTGTGAAATTGGTTTCCTTTAATGGATCCTTGAACTCGAGCGACACGGAGGTCGATGAAGGTGAGAAATAACACATGTTTTTAACGTGTTTTAATGTCGAATCTACACGTTTAGATCAAATCAACACATCTAAGAAAAAATTGTTATTATTGGAATTAGAATATTAAATGACTTGTAAAACAATGTCTTCATAACAAAATCAAATTCAACTTTTCAATATTTATATCATTGAAAAAAATAATAATTTAATGCTTAAAAAAAACTGTGACCTTTGAACCCTCGACCAATGATTTCTCCTCCACGAGAACAAAGTCTCTCGGGATGAAAGGAAATCGCGGCGGAGGAGAAAGAGGGAGCGAGGGATGAACGAACGGATGGATGGATGTCGGCTGTCAATCTCTCACCTGTCACTCGTCCATCATCTTCTGACAGCAGCTCCCAAGGTCTCAGCAGGTGTTTCTTCACTTGAGCACGAGAGGAAGTGAAGGTTCATGATCACTTCCTGTTTCTACTGTTTAAATGATGAAACCTTGACTTTTAATTATTGAATATGTTTTTAAATTAATTTAATAATTAGTTTGATGAAGGTTTGACTTCATTTAATTCTCTCTATTTTACCAACATTATATATTACATTTAAAAGGAATGAATGGATTTTAAAATATTGAATTAAGGACATTTATTTTAGAATAATTGGAAAATTAAACTCAATATGTTAAAATACTACAATTTTTAAATTCAATTGTAAATAAAAAAAGTTACCAAAAAAAATCAACCTTTTGAATTAAAAATATATCATTTAATTTACATCAATGGACAACAATGTTGGTGAAGATGAGCTGCTTGGTAGAGGTCTGCGTACGTGAGTGTTTTTTGTCTTTAAAAGGAACGAAAATGTTCAAAAAAACATATTTTCAATAAGAATCTCTTGCTTTGAACGTCTCAGTCGTTTGTTCGTCGTATTCTTTCTTTTCATCGCCTCGAACGAGTCTCTTCAAGAAGATCCTCCTCCTGGACCAGGACTCGCTGAAGGAAGAACTCGACGCTCACGGACTGAGAATAATCTGCTAACGACGAGCTCAAGGCTGCTGCTGCTAATGAGACTCAAGGAGCTGCTTTGACTCGCAATGACTCGCCGGACGGATCCGACTCGTCAGTCAAACATGTGGGTTTGAGCTGCAGATACAAGGATATCTAGAGATGTAGAGTAATGTGTAGGAACAAGTATTTGTTCACTGTATCCTCTCGTCCTCAGTCCTCCGTATCCTCTCGTCCTCAGTCCACTGCATCCTCTCGTCCTCAGTCCTCCGTATCCTCTCGTCCTCAGTCCACTGCATCCTCTCGTCCTCAGTCCACTGCATCCTCTCGTCCTCAGTCCTCCGTATCCTCTCGTCCTCAGTCCACTGCATCCTCTCGTCCTCAGTTCACCGTATCTTCTCGTCCTCAGTCCACCGTATCTTCTCGTCCTCAGTCCACCATATCCTCTCGTCCTCAGTCCACCGTATCCTCTCGTCCTCAGTCCACCATATCCTCTCGTCCTCAGTCCACCGTATCCTCTTGTCCTCAGTCGACTGTATCTTCTCATCCTCAGTCCACCGCATCCTCTCGTCCTCGGTCCACTGTATCCTCTCGTCCTCAGTCCACCATATCCTCTCGTCCTCAGTCCACCGTATCCTCTCGTCCTCAGTCATCACTGTATCTTCTCGTCCTCGGTCCACCGTATCCTCTCGTCCTCGGTCCACTGTATCCTCTCGTCCTCGGTCCACTGTATCCTCTCATCCTCAGTCCACCGTATCCTTTCGTCCTCAGTCCACCGTATCCTCTCGTCCTCAGTCCATTGTATCCTCTCGTCCTCAGTCCACCGTATCCTTTCGTCCTCAGTCCACCGTATCCTCTCGTCCTCAGTCCATTGTATCCTCTCGTCCTCGGTCCACTGTATCCACTCGTCCTCGGGCCACTGTATCCTCTCATCCTCAGTCCACTGTATCCTCTCCTCTTCGGGCCACTGTATCTTCTCGTCCTCAGTCCACCGTATCCTCTCGTCCTCAGTCCACTGTATCCTCTCGTCCTCGGTCCACTGTATCCTCTCGTCCTCAGTCCACCGTATCCTCTCGTCCTCGGTCCACCGTATCCTCTCGTCCTCAGTCCACCGTATCCTCTCGTCCTCAGTCCACCGTATCCTCTCGTCCTCGGTCCACTGTATCCTCTCGTCCTCAGTCCACCATATCCTCTCGTCCTCGGTCCACTGTATCCTCTCGTCCTCAGTCCACCATATCCTCTTGTCCTCGGTCCACTGTATCCTCTCGTCCTCAGTCCACCGTATCCTCTCGTCCTCAGTCCACTGTATCCTCTCGTCCTCAGTCCACCGTATCCTCTCGTCCTCGGTCCACTGTATCCTCTCGTCCTCAGTCCACCATATCCTCTCGTCCTCAGTCCACTGTATCCTCTCGTCCTCAGTCCACCATATCCTCTCGTCCTCAGTCCACTGTATCCTCTCGTCCTCAGTCCACCATATCCTCTCGTCCTCGGTCCACTGTATCCTCTCGTCCTCAGTCCACCATATCCTCTTGTCCTCGGTCCACTGTATCCTCTCGTCCTCGGTCCACCGTATCCTCTCGTCCTCGGTCCACTGTATCCTCTCGTCCTCAGTCCACCGTATCCTCTCGTCCTCGGTCCACTGTATCCTCTCGTCCTCAGTCCACCATATCCTCTCGTCCTCGGTCCACTGTATCCTCTCGTCCTCAGTCCACCATATCCTCTCGTCCTCGGTCCACTGTATCCTCTCGTCCTCAGTCCACCGTATCCTCTCGTCCTCGGTCCACTGTATCCTCTCGTCCTCAGCCCACCATATCCTCTCGTCTTCGGTCCACTGTATCCTCTCGTCCTCAGTCCACCGTATCCTCTCGTCCTCAGTCATCACTGTATCTTCTCGTCCTCGGTCCACTGTATCCTCTCGTCCTCGGTCCACTGTATCCTCTCATCCTCAGTCCACCGTATCCTTTCGTCCTCAGTCCACCGTATCCTCTCGTCCTCAGTCCATTGTATCCTCTCGTCCTCAGTCCACCGTATCCTTTCGTCCTCAGTCCACCGTATCCTCTCGTCCTCAGTCCATTGTATCCTCTCGTCCTCGGTCCACTGTATCCACTCGTCCTCGGGCCACTGTATCCTCTCATCCTCAGTCCACTGTATCCTCTCCTCTTCGGGCCACTGTATCTTCTCGTCCTCAGTCCACCGTATCCTCTCGTCCTCAGTCCACTGTATCCTCTCGTCCTCGGTCCACTGTATCCTCTCGTCCTCAGTCCACCGTATCCTCTCGTCCTCGGTCCACCGTATCCTCTCGTCCTCAGTCCACCGTATCCTCTCGTCCTCAGTCCACCGTATCCTGTCGTCCTCGGTCCACTGTATCCTCTCGTCCTCAGTCCACCATATCCTCTCGTCCTCGGTCCACTGTATCCTCTCGTCCTCAGTCCACCATATCCTCTTGTCCTCGGTCCACTGTATCCTCTCGTCCTCAGTCCACCATATCCTCTCGTCCTCGGTCCACTGTATCCTCTCGTCCTCAGTCCACCATATCCTCTTGTCCTCGGTCCACTGTATCCTCTCGTCCTCAGTCCACCATATCCTCTCGTCCTCGGTCCACTGTATCCTCTCGTCCTCAGTCCACCATATCCTCTTGTCCTCGGTCCACTGTATCCTCTCGTCCTCAGTCCACCATATCCTCTCGTCCTCGGTCCACTGTATCCTCTCGTCCTCAGTCCACCATATCCTCTTGTCCTCGGTCCACTGTATCCTCTCGTCCTCAGTCCACCATATCCTCTTGTCCTCGGTCCACTGTATCCTCTCGTCCTCAGTCCACCATATCCTCTCGTCCTCGGTCCACTGTATCCTCTCGTCCTCAGTCCACCATATCCTCTCGTCCTCGGTCCACTGTATCCTCTCGTCCTCAGTCCACCATATCCTCTCGTCCTCGGTCCACTGTATCCTCTCGTCCTCAGTCCACCATATCCTCTTGTCCTCGGTCCACTGTATCCTCTCGTCCTCAGTCCACCATATCCTCTCGTCCTCGGTCCACTGTATCCTCTCGTCCTCAGTCCACCATATCCTCTCGTCCTCAGTCCACCATATCCTCTCGTCCTCAGTCCACCATATCCTCTCGTCCTCGGTCCACTGTATCCTCTCGTCCTCAGTCCACCATATCCTCTTGTCCTCGGTCCACTGTATCCTCTCGTCCTCAGTCCACCATATCCTCTCGTCCTCGGTCCACTGTATCCTCTCGTCCTCAGTCCACCATATCCTCTCGTCCTCGGTCCACTGTATCCTCTCGTCCTCAGTCCACCATATCCTCTTGTCCTCGGTCCACTGTATCCTCTCGTCCTCAGTCCACCATATCCTCTCGTCCTCGGTCCACTGTATCCTCTCGTCCTCAGTCCACCATATCCTCTCGTCCTCAGTCCACTGTATCCTCTCGTCCTCAGTCCACCGTATCCTCTCGTCCTCGGTCCACTGTATCCTCTCGTCCTCAGTCCACCATATCCTCTTGTCCTCGGTCCACTGTATCCTCTCGTCCTCAGTCCACCGTATCCTCTCGTCCTCGGTCCACTGTATCCTCTCGTCCTCAGTCCACCATATCCTCTCGTCCTCGGTCCACTGTATCCTCTCGTCCTCAGTCCACCATATCCTCTCGTCCTCGGTCCACTGTATCCTCTCGTCCTCAGTCCACCATATCCTCTCGTCCTCGGTCCACTGTATCCTCTCGTCCTCAGTCCACCGTATCCTCTCGTCCTCGGTCCACTCTGTCCTCTCGTCCTCAGTCCACCATATCCTCTCGTCCTCGGTCCACTGTATCCTCTCGTCCTCAGTCCACCGTATCCTCTCGTCCTCGGTCCACTGTATCCTCTCGTCCTCAGTCCACCATATCCTCTCGTCCTCGGTCCACTGTATCCTCTCGTCCTCAGCCCACCATATCCTCTTGTCTTCGGTCCACTGTATCCTCTCGTCCTCAGTCCACCGTATCCTCTCGTCAAGAAAATTCTGGTTTTCAACAAAAAAAAAAAAAATAACTAAAGTTTATAAAAATGAGAAAATCTGGCTCATGAATCTAAAGTGAGAAATAAAAAAGTAGTATTTTTGTTTATTTTCCAGAAACATTACGACCATCTGTACGAACATTGATCACAATCAACTTTAATGTCTTGTTGTGCGACTGTTGTTTGGAGGTCAGTGTGTTGTGTGACGCACACTGTGTGTCGCACACTGAGCGCACAAACATCAAAGGCGCTGGTGTGTGTCGACATCTGTCGCTGCAGCAACATTAGCGTCGACGACACCATCAGCGAAACATTGAGCGACGATGGGCTCCACTGAGCTTCAGCTGCTCACGGGTTCAAATCCCTCTTTTCAACAGTTGGAGCTTCTTTAGAACACGATGACGCGCAGACCTCTGCCAAGCAGCCCCTTGTTACTGTCATGGTTTTTTAACCAATACTTTTGTTCTCTAGTGACATCATTTGACAGGATACAGTGGACTGAGGATAGGAGGATACAGTGATGACTGACGATGAGAGGATACAGTGATGACTGAGGATGAGAGGATACAGTGGACTGAGGATAGGAGGATACAGTGATGACTGACGATGAGAGGATACAGTGATGACTGAGGATGAGAGGATACAGTGGACTGAGGATGAGAGGATACAGTGGACTGAGGATGAGAGGATACAGTGATGACTGAGGATGAGAGGACACAGTGGACTGAGGATGAGAGGATACAGTGATGACTGAGGATGAGAGGACACAGTGGACTGAGGATGAGAGGATACAGTGGACTGAGGATGAGAGGATACAGTGATGACTGAGGATGAGAGGATACAGTGGACTGAGGATAGGAGGATACAGTGGACTGAGGATGAGAGGATACAGTGATGACTGAGGATGAGAGGATACAGTGATGACTCAGGTTGAGAGGATACAGTGATGACTGAGGATGAGAGGATACAGTGATGACTGAGGACGGGAGGATACAGTAGACTGAGGACAAGAGGATACAGTAGACTGAGGATGAGAGGATACAGTGGACTGAGGATGAGAGGACAAAGTGGACTGAGGACGAGAGGATACAGTGGACTGAGGATAGGAGGATACAGTGGACTGAGGATGAGAGGATACAGTGATGACTGAGGATGAGAGGACACAGTGGACTGAGGATGAGCGGATACAGTTATGACTGAGGATGAGAGGATACAGTGATGACTGAGGTTGAGAGGACACAGTGGACTGAGGATGAGAGGATACAGTGGACTGAGGATGACAGGATACAGTGATGACTGAGGACGAGAGGACACAGTGGACTGAGGACAAGAGGATACAGTAGACTGAGGACGAGAGGATACAGTGGACTGAGGATGAGAGGATACAGTGGACTGAGGATGAGAGGACACAGTGGACTGAGGATACAGTGGACTGAGGACAAGAGGTTACAGTGGACTGAGGATGAGAGGATACAGTGGACTGAGGATGAGAGGACACAGTGATGACTGAGGACGAGAGGACACAGTGGACTGAGGATGAGAGGATACAGTGGACTGAGGATGAGAGGACACAGTGATGACTGAGGATGAGAAGGATACAGTGGACTGAGATGAGAGGACACAGTGATGACTGAGGATGAGAGGGACACAGTGATGACTGAGGATGAGAGGATACAGTGGACTGAGGATGAGAGGATACAGTGGACTGAGGATGAGAGGACACAGTGATGACTGAGGATGAGAGGATACAGTGGACTGAGGATGAGAGGATACAGTGGACTGAGGATGAGAGGACACAGTGATGACTGAGGATGAGAGGATACAGTGGACTGAGGATGAGAGGACACAGTGATGACTGAGGATGAGAGGACACAGTGATGACTGAGGATGAGAGGATACAGTGGACTGAGGATGAGAGGATACAGTGGACTGAGGATGAGAGGACACAGTGATGACTGAGGACGAGAGGATACAGTGGACTGAGGACGAGAGGATACAGTGATGGTCATCATTCCAGTGTTTTTGAATCGTTTTAACTAAATAATAATAATATTCAACATAAAGCAGTTCTCGTTCTTAACTCGCTCGCACAACACAGTCGACAACGAAAAAAATATCTTGGGTTCTTTTTAATGATACAAAAAAAATGGAATAATTAAATATCATGAACAAAGTGTATTTGACAATAAACTTAAAGAAGATTTATAATATCTAAATTTATGTAAAAAAAAAAAACTTCAATTTGAAAAAAAAAAAAATAAATAAATAATTTAATATTTATTATATAACGTTGAATAATAATGAAATACTTTATGTTAAAAACTATTAAACATTCTTGAGATAAACTTCTATATTATTGTTATTCCTGATCTTTTCTTCATGAAACTCCAGAGGTTCGAGTTCAACGTTTGATTGACAGGTGCAGCAGTGACAGGTGGAGGTCGGTCACAGGTGGTGATGAATCCAGGTGAAGGTCCAGTGAACGGCGGGAGAGGAAACGTGTTTCCTGGCAACATGCGTGTGACATGTGTGTGACACGTGTGCACGGCTGGAGCTTCTCGTCATGCATGTGTGAGGAAGAAACTCCAGGTGAAGGTCGAGCAGAGACGCCAGACATACTCACCACACATGACAGGAAGTGATGACACATGACAGGAAGTGATGACACATGACAGGAAGTGATGACACATGACAGGAAGTGATGACACATGACAGGAATGATACACATACAGGAAGTGATGACACATGAAGGAATATGACATATGACAGAAGTGATACAATAAGGAAGTATGACAATAAGGAATGATGAATAAGGAAGTATGAAATAAGGAAGTGATGAAATGACAGGAAGTGATGACACAAACTTATAGAGCGTTAATGTCAACATGTTCAAATATTGCAATATTTTCATCAACACTGACTCAAACTTTTATGTTTTTCTCAAATCATATTTGTTTTTTTATGATGAGGTTTTTATTTCAATAAAGGGTTTTATTAACAATTAAGATACAAATATTTACAGCGTTTGTTCATTTTGGAGAGGATACAGTGATGACTGAGGACGAGAGGATACAGTGATGACTGAGGACGAGAGGATACAGTGATGACTGGGGACGAGAGGATACAGTGATGACTGAGGACGAGAGGATACAGTGATGACTGAGGACGAGAGGATACAGTGATGACTGAGGACGAGAGGATACAGTGATGACCGAGGACGAGAGGATACAGTGATGACTGGGGACGAGAGGATACAGTGATGACTGAGGACAAGAGGATACAGTGATGAATGGGGACGAGAGGATACAGTGATGACTGAGGACGAGAGGATACAGTGATGACTGAGGACGAGAGGATACAGTGATGACCTTGGACGAGAGGATACAGTGATGAATGGGGACGAGAGGATTTAGTGGTGACTGAGGACGAGAGGATATAGTGATGACTGAGGACAAGAGGATACAGTGATGACTGAGGACAAGAGGATACAGTGATGACTGAGGACGAGAGGATACAGTGATGACTGAGGACAAGAGTATACAGTGATGACTGAGGACGAGAGGATTCAGTGGTGACTGAGGACGAGAGGATATAGTGATGACTGAGGACAAGAGGATACAGTGATGACTGAGGACGAGAGGATACAGTGATGACTGAGGACAAGAGGATACAGTGATGACTGAGGACAAGAGGATTCAGTGGTGACTGAGGACGAGAGGATACAGTGATGACTGAGGACGAGAGGATTCAGTGGTGACTGAGGACGAGAGGATACAGTGATGACTGAGGACAAGAGGATACAGTGATGACTGAGGACAAGAGGATTCAGTGGTGACTGAGGACAAGAGGATACAGTGATGACTGAGGACAAGAGGATACAGTGATGACTGAGGACAAGAAGATTCAGTGGTGACTGAGGACGAGAGGATACATTGATGACTGAGGACAAGAGGATACAGTGGTGACTGAGGACGAGAGGATTTAGTGGTGACTGAGGACGAGAGGATACAGTGATGACCGAGGACAAGAGGATTCAGTGGTGACTTAGGACGAGAGGATACAGTGATGACTGAGTACAAGAGGATACAGTGATGACTGAGGACAAGAAGATTCAGTGGTGACTGAGGACGAGAGGATACATTGATGACTGAGGACAAGAGGATACAGTGGTGACTGAGGACGAGAGGATACAGTGGACTGAGGATGAGTCCACTGTATCCTCAGTGAAACCAGGAAGTGTGTGAACACACTGATGGTCACATGACCGTTAAAGAGGAAACAGAATGTTTTTTCACGTCGTTAAACTTTTCTTGATCAGACGTTTGTTCGTCGACGAACGACTTCACGTCTAATTGTTGCTTTAAAACAAACTGATGTGATGATGAGCAGCTTTGAAGACGCCTGTCAATCATCCGTCTCGTCACAGCTGTCAGCGCTGACAGTTGACGTCTGTCGTGGCTCAGTGTGTCGCAGTGTGTCGCCGGCGTCGACGACACACAGTTAGCTTCGAAATGAAACGATGTCACTGTTGTATATACAAAACGTCAACAATTCAAATACAATAAAATGAATAAAAGCGCTGACACGGTGCATACCTCCCCCGAGGACTTAAATTAACCATTTGTACATTAAAGACGTGTTAATGCGTTTGTTGACAGTTTAACTAGTTTGTTTTACGTTTTATCTAAAAGTCCAAAATCCAGAAAATTCAAAAAGCTCTGAAGTTTCACAAAGTATTGATGTCAGTAGTAACTGGATCTGAACCAAGAAAAATATAATATAATTTTAAACAAGTTTGTTTTTTTGTCAATGTCTGGTTATGATTTTTCTCAGACGTGACATAAATCTAACATTTTTAGACGAACGTTTAAATCAACTTTACTCCGAAGATTGACCTGAAAATGAAAATCAAACTATATATTTTATTCAAGAAACATTGAATCAATAAGATTTATAGTAGAAATTAATAATCATTTCTCGAAGAGGAAAATAGTTTCAGGTCCATAATTATTGATATTCATTTCAAACGCGAGTAACAAAGTCTGTAGTATTACTCCCCGAAGTTATATAGTATTACTCCGCAAGGTTTTGTAGTATTACTCCATGAGACTCCATAGTGTTACTCCCCGAGGTTACAGTATGTAGTATTACTCCATGAGGCTCTATAGTATTACTCCACAAGGTTATTTAGTATTACTCCATGAGGCTCTATAGTATTCCTCCACAAGGCTATTTAGTATTACTCCATGAGGCTCTATAGTATTCCTCCACAAGGTTATTTAGTATTACTCCATGAGGCTCTATAGTATTACTCCACAAGGTTATTTAGTATTACTCCATGAGGCTCTGTAGTATTACTCCACAAAGTTATGTAGTATTACTCTATGAGACTCTGTAGTATTCCTCCACAAGTTTTGGGTGTATTCCTCCACAAGGTTATTTAGTATTACTCCATGAGGCTCTATAGTATTACTCCACAAGGTTATTTAGTATTACTCCATGAGGCTCTATAGTATTCCTCCACAAGGTTATTTAGTATTACTCCATGAGGCTCTATAGTATTACTCCACAAGGTTATTTAGTATTACTCCATGAGGCTCTGTAGTAGAACTCCACAAAGTTATGTAGTATTACTCTATGAGACTCTGTAGTATTCCTCCACAAGGTTATTTAGTATTACTCCATGAGGCTCTATAGTATTACTCCCCAAGGTTATTTAGTATTACTCCATGAGGCTCTATAGTATTACTCCACAAGGTTATTTAGTATTACTCCATGAGGCTCTGTAGTAGAACTCCACAAAGTTATGTAGTATTACTCTATGAGACTCTGTAGTATTACTCCACAAGGTTTTTTAGTATTACTCCATGAGGCTCTGTAGCATTACTCCACAAGGTTATGTAGTATTACTCCACAAGGTTTTTTAGTATTACTCCATTAAATACCGCAGTAATACTCCACTCACGTCAACCTAGGACGACACATATTTAAGTTAGTTCTGAACTAGTGAACAACAAACCTTCAAAATCTTTCATGATCCAGATGGAAATAATCCTGTAGCTGTAGCTCAAACACATGCTGTTCCCTCGTCCTCCACTAGAGGCAGTCTCCGCCCTGATGTCACATGACGCGTCATGGCCGACTGGAGCAGGAAGTGAACCGTCGGCGGTTAGTGACGCTCCAGCAGGAACCTGGTCTCCTCCTGCAGGAATACAGATGTTGTGGAAGTACTTCTTAATCGCTGTTCTGGAGAGTTGTGTGGAGTCAGCAGTAATTACACGTCAGGAGGTTTTGTGTCCGCAGACAAAACTCCTGATTCTTTCGACGCCGTCGACTCCAGCTGTTGATGTTCGAGTCGCTCGTGACGTTCGTGTCGTTCGTGTCGTTCGCCCGAAACAGTTTCCTCTTGATTGCTCAATTTGCGCTGGTTCTGAATCTCTTGTTCTTCAGCACCTGTCGCACAATCAGAACATGACGAGATGAACCGTGAGTGAGACGAAGAATCTCTCGATCAAGAAGAATCGATCGTTTAACGTTCGAACCACGAGTTGTTTTTCAAATGCTTGAAAAGGTTCTTTAAACTTCACCTGATGCTCCTGAACATGTTTCCTGGAGTCGTTGGTTCTGGTTCTTGGTTTAAAATCTTTCAATAGGTTTTACACTGATTTGGTAAAACTACAAAACCAAAACTCCGTAGTATTACTCCCCCAGGCTCTGTAGTATTTCTTCCCAAGACACCGTAGTATTACTCCACAAAGTTATGTAGTATTACTCGATGAAACTCCATAGTATTACTCCCCCACGCTCTGTAGTATTTCTTCCCAAGACACCCTAGTATTACTCCACAAGGTTATCTAGTATGACTCATACTATGAAACTCCATAGTATGTAGGCTCCGTAGTATTACTCCCTGAGGTTATGTAGTATTACTCCATGAGGCTCCGTATTATTACTCCCTGAGGTTATGTAGTATTAATCTATGAGGCTCTGTAGTATTACTTCCCGATGTTATGTAGTAATAATCTATGAGGCTCTGTAGTATTACTTCCCGATGTTATGTAGTATAGATCTATGAGGCTCTGTAGTATTACTTCCCGATGTTATATAGTATTAATCTATGAGGCTCCGTAGTATTACTCCCTGAGGTTATGTAGTATTACTCCATGAGGCTCCGTAGTATTACTCCCTGAGGTTATTTAGTATTAATCTATGAGGCTCTGTAGTATTACTTCCCGATGTTATGTAGTAATAATCTATGAGGCTCTGTAGTATTACTTCCCGATGTTATGTAGTATAGATCTATGAGGCTCTGTAGTATTACTTCCCGATGTTATCTAGTATTAATCTATGAGGCTCTGTAGTATTACTTCCCGATGTTATGTAGTATTAATCTATGAGGCTCTGTAGTATTATTTCCCAATGTTATGTAGTATTAATCTATGAGGCTCTGTATTATTACTTCCCGATGTTATCTAGTATTCATCTATGAGGCTCTGTAGTATTACTTCCCGATGTTATCTAGTATTAATCTATGAGGCTCTGTAGTATTACTTCCTGATGTTATGTTTAATGACACCAGAGTCGATACTAGTTGATGTTTGATGACACCAGAGTTGATACTAGTTGATGTTTAATGACACCAGAGTTGATACTAGTTGATGTTTGATGACACCAGAGTTGATACTAGTTGATGTTTAATGACACCAGAGTTGATACTAGTTGATGTTTAATGACACCAGAGTTGATACTAGTTGATGTTTAATGACACCAGAGTTGATACTAGTTGATGTTTAATGACACCAGAGTTGATACTAGTTGATGTTTAATGACACCAGAGTTGATACTAGTTGATGTTTAATGACACCAGAGTTGTACTATTGATGTTTAATGACACCAGAGTTGATACTAGTTGATGTTTAAAGACACCAGAGTTGATACTAGTTGATGTTTAATGACACCAGAGTTGATACTAGTTGATGTTTAATGACACCAGAGTTGATATTAAGTTGATGTTGAATCTACTCGACCTCACGTTCCTTCACAACATCAGTTTCAAGAGTTTCCTCTAAAGCAACTTTATTTCCCTGACAGTCGACGGAACATAATGGAGGTTTTTAACTCCCAGGGTTTGTTCTGATTCGGTCCCACTCGTGCTGTTGCTCCTGCAGCTGCTTCATTCAGCTTTTATAAGCAGCGCCGCAGCCAAGTCATGATTAGCAGCAACAATTACACAACAAAAGTCTGGCTCGACAACAAGAACACACTCTGGCTCGGCTCCCAGCATAGGTGTGTTGTGCGCACGAGACACGCGACGAGCAAAAGTCGACTTGACTGCCAATTAGCTTCGGCGGCGCGAGTCCACACGAGCGAGCGCCGGCGAGGAAACAGACTCACAAAGGTTCCTGATGTTGAGATGAAAGTCACGACACTCTCACTGTTTTCTCACTTAAAATGATTTGTGTTCAACCTTTACACTTTTTACACACTCGCGCTTCACTCTGACCTTTAGCGCCGCGGCTAACAAGCCGCTCCTCCATCCTTTCAATATTCACAACGTCCCTCCGTCTCGTCTACACAACTACGTTAACACAACTTTGTGTGATCGTTCGACACAATTGAAGCAGCAACAAGTGACTTCTTTGACATTATCATTTATATTTAAATAATTGCTTTAATGTAAATGTAAATTCTTATTATTTTATCGACCCTTTTTTTTACAGCAGTTACACTGTTCTGACACACGAGGGCGCCAGAAAGAACTTATAGAATTTACTTATTGTTGCTTTAGAATAGACTTAAAATAACCAAAAACCTTTGTTTCAGACTCTTCTGTGAGTGTTCTTAAAGTTTATATTGAAACAAACTCAATGTCTACTTTAAGTGTACTTTAAATTCCCACAAATACATAAAGTATTTGTCCCATGTAGGCTTTTTAAATTCATAACCACGTGAATGCTAGGACGCATGTTGCTACACACATGTTTTTTATGCTAATAGACTATTTTAAGTAATTACGTTTTATTTGTAAAGCTACTTTCACAGACCAGGGTCACAAGGCGCTTAAAAAACGAAAGAATACTTAGAAATTAAATGGAAAAAAGTGGGAGACGATCGGAGGCAAGTTTTGGTTGTGTATTTTGTTTATCTCTTGTATTGTATGCTCACTGTAACGCTGATCGTATGCTAAGCTAGTTGCTAAACTCAGATCACCAAAATGGTATTTAACGTACATTATATATATTAACAAAAAAATACTGTACTTCCTTGATGGGCGGTCGGCACAACAACAATCATAGTAATAACAATCGAGTACAAACATGATTTTTTTTTTTTTTTTATGAGTCTAAGTTTATTGACTAACAGCGAACTATCATTATGCTTTATTTTCTTAATGTCAAGAAAGTATTATTCAAACGATGCTCTTTCCTTCAGCAGTGACACTGTTCTGACACACGAGGGCGCCAGAAATTACTTCATGAACTTACAGATTGTCGTTTTAAAATCAAGACCTGAAATAAATGAAAACTTAACAAAAAAAAGGATTTTATGGTATTTAAAAATGTGCACGAGTATTACAAACATACTTCATGTATACTCGAAGTATAATTTAAATGTATTTAAATGGTACTTCCGTCTAAGTACTTTAAAATATTGGCTAAGTGTCTGCTGTAAAAGAATATTGTAACATGCGTGAAGGTATGCTAACGTACTATTTTAAGCTCTCTTGCTATTTCATTTCTTGTATTGCATGCTAATTCTAAGCTAACGCTAAGCTAACTGCTAAACTCACAAAAAAAACACGCGGCGGGGGGGCCGGCCGCCCCCCCCCCCCCCCCCCCCCCCCCCCCCCCCCCCCCCCCCCCCCCCCCCCCCCCCCCCCCCCCCCCCCCCCCCCCCCCCCCCCCCCCCCCCCCCCCCCCCCCCCCCCCCCCCCCCCCCCCCCCCCCCCCATCCCCCCCCCCCCCCGCCACCCCTGACCCCCCCCCCCACGATCCTCTCGTCCTCGTCAGTATCCTCTCGTCCTCAGTCGTCATTCTTCCTCTAGCTGTGGAGGACTCAATGACTGCTGCCATCTAGAGGCCGGAGGTTTAATTGCTACACAAAAGTGAACAAACTCTGAATTTCTGTTTTTCAGTTGTTAAAAACAGAAATAGTTGTTATTTTATTTCATTTCACACACACACTATTAAATTACAAACAATTAAATAAATATGATGAAACTGTAATTTGATACGAAAGTAGTATTTTCTTAAACCTACATCAGTGAAGCTTTGAATCCAAAACATAAACCAGTTTTATTTAATATTTGGAGTCACAGGAGTTTGTCGCTGCGTCAGACGAGATGTGTTGTGTTGTCGTCTTCACGGTTGTGCGTCGCTCCCACAGGCGTCGTGATGTGCAGGTTCACCAGGAAACACCATCAACATGTTGTCGTGTGTGTCGTTAGCGAAGACATTTGTGTGTAACGAGGATAAGACGACACGACTTCACCCTCAGACAAAAGATGTTGCCATCGCCACGGCAACCTCCCGCGACGTCTGCATGTATTCGGAGGATTTAATGAAAGCAGACGAAGAGTTTCTGCTGAGAGTCTGAGGAAGATTAAAATAGTGCGAGTTTGTCTTCATATGAAAACCAGGTTTTAATGTTTCCTCGTGTTATTCTTTTCCTCAAAGTTCCTCGAGTCTCTCGTCATTGATGTTCGGAAGTTCATCACAATATTTACTCATTTAATTTAATGTTGACACAGATTTTAGGTCATATTTTTAAACAATTATAGTAATAAAAACTCTGTGTTCATTTTTTTTTATTCATTTTGAAAACATCTTTTTATAACTGTTTAATATACAAATAATTGAATCCAAATACATTTAAAAAAAAACTTAATTTGACTAAAACATTGTGTTTTAAGCCTTGATTTTCTGTTTATAATTCAATTAAAAAGAAAATGAATTGGAAAATATTTTAGATTTTTATTTTTATAATGATTTATTTTTTAACACATAGAGTTTAATATTGTCATTTTCCAATAATTCAAAAAATAATTTTCCAAATGATATATTCTTTCATTCGTAACGTTCTAAATTCAATATTAAAATATAAATAGTTTCACCATTATTTGCTAAAAGTTCGATCAGTTCGCTCGGTGCTCTGTTGTTAATGTCTGTCACAAGAATAAACGTTTCAATAACGAAACTATTGAATTAAATTATTTTAAAAGATTCTCTGCGTAAAATGTTGTAGTTGTTTGTTAGCCTTGGATATTTTTTTTTAAAGGAATAATTAATTAAATATTTATTTGTTGAAAACTTTCCTTTTTTTTTTAAATTGGATTGAAAGATATGTTTTTTTATACATATAATTTAATATTGTAATTCCAATAATTAAAGAAAAAATTTCAAATCATATATTTTTTTAGTTTGTAGTGTTTTAAATTTAAATAAAAACAATAAATATATATAAAAATCTAGGTATGATAGTGACACGTGATTGGCTGAAAGTTGGATCAATCATCTCTGTACTCTGTTGGTTTTGTCTGGTGAGAAAAAAAAATACAACCTTTGAATATAGAAATGTTTAAAGTCAATTATTTAAAAAAATGTCCAATGCGTTGAAAAAACTACATTAAAAACCTTCTTAGTTTCAACATTTTAAATGAAAATAATCTAAAATTCTGAAGAGACTGAAATACTTCGATGTTTGTTTAAGACTTGAGTTGCTTCACCACCAACACTGACACAATCTGGCCGTAACACAACAAAACGATACAACCCTGCAGCTACACAACCCTGCAGCTACACAACGTGGACGACGACACCAGACGAACCAGCAGGAAACTATCAAACAGACTGGAAGTGGGAGCTTGAGTCTCCTGGAGTTTCTTAGCCTTCATGTTGATCTGCTTTCAAAACGACTCTTTGTGAGAAACACATGAACCTCGGATGATAATTCTACATCTTGGGATTTATTTTTTGTGTAATACTCTGCCATGGCAGTGGTGGCCCCTAGAGGGCGCTGGGGGCGATGTGGCTGTTTTTTATTCATCATTTTGTATTTGATTTATTATTTTATGAACTGAACATCTTTTCAGTTTTAGAATAAACATTAACATTGATGTTTGTATATGTAAGTAAGTAAGTAATATTTATTTATATATGTTCATAGAAGTCTTTGATAAACTATACTTGTAAGTAAGTAAATTATATTTATAGTAAGTAAGTGAGTAATTTGTATTTATAGAGCACTTTTCCAGACCAGGGTCACAAAGCGCTTAAACAAAACGATCAAAACAATATTCAATAAAGTATATGGTTACGTCCTAGGGCGCCCCCTGGATCCTGTGGAGGAAGTGTCTGGGAGGAGGATACAGAGCAAGCTGGCCTCCATGAGGAAGAACTTATCTCACCCTCTCCAGCACACACTGAGGGCATTGAGGAGCTCCATCAGTGATAGGATGCTCCATCCCAGGTGTGTGAGGGAGAGGTACCACAGGTCCTTCCTCCCTGCTGCCATCAGACTCCAAAATAAGAACTCAGCAAGATAAATATTTAACAGCACCTTTTCTTCTTGTTATTTTTGTAAATATGATAGTGTATATAATATAGGGCAGATTTTATTCTATTCTATTTAGATCTTTCTTTTCATTTTTATTATTCTATTTCTGGGTGTCTTTTATTTTTTTTTATTTGAGGTATTACGCTTGCTGTTGTTTAAACTGAATTTCCCCTCGCGGGACAAATAAAGGATTTCTGATTCTGATATACTTTAAAGATCAAGATAATACTGATAACACAACAGTAGTTCCAGATAATCAAGGAAAAGCCTGAACAAATAAAAATGTCTTGAGCTGTTTCTTGACATCGACTCCTTCAAGCGCAAAAAGAATATAAACTAATATATATAATATAATATATAATACTTGCATTACAGTCTTGGTTCGTGTCGTCATATCCGGGGTGGTTTTTTAAAGACCCCGTCAGTGACGTCACGTTTCTGTAACTCGGCCAATCACACGCCGCAGAAGTAACGGAGAAGCTTCGTCTCTGAACATGAATTCGGTGGGGGAGCTGGAAAGAGCGCCCCCTGATGGTCGCCACGCGTGATGGTAAACATTCGCACTCGCATGCAACAGTTGAAGAGTATTTGACTCAAGACGACCAGATGTAAACAATACTGTCATCCGTGAGAGACCGAGAGTAGAAAAGCATCACTAACTTTCTCTTTTAGTAATTGCTTTTTGAACGTGTATCTCCAGGTAATGTCAGTAAAAATGATTATTTCAAAGACGTCACTTATCCCGTGTTAATGCACTAAAAATAACACAGAGGAGGTCATTTACAAAACACCGAGGTCCTCAGGTAATACTTATCCTGTGAAAATAGGGCTATATTTTTGTACTATAATTCACCACCACCACAACAAGTAAGGTAAGGTAAGGTAAAACTTTATTGATCCCACAACAAGTAGATATGCATCATGTTCACACCATCAAGAACTTTTACAGTGAAAATAAAAATCACACAAAAACACCTCAAGTCACAGTATATGAGTCATTCAACTAGTTTTAAGTTGATTTGTTAGCACTAGTTATTTACTACAAAAATATTAAGGTACACAAAACTACCCAGAGCTGCTTTAATTCAAACATACCTCTCTGTTTCGTAACCTCTTCTGCATTATTTTAAGTGCATTTACACGGGATAAGTGATGTCTGTAAAATAGTCATTTTTACTCACATTACAAAAATGTCAAATTAATGAAAAGCAATTCCTGAAAGAGAAAGTTAACCAAGCGTTCTTCGTTCAGAGAAGATAAAGTGAACAAGCGTTTATTTTCTTTCGTTTCTCAACTTGCAATAGAGCTGCACATAAATGTGCCCCAACATTATTCTGACAGAAGAGACACAGTTACAGTTGTGTAACTGAGTGGATTCATGTGGGAAACAACGAGGCTGTAACTTAGTTTGTAGCTGTGCAGCGCGCATGTCTTCTTTACTTTAGTCACGTGGAACACACACACAATAACAACGAACTCGATCTACTTCCTTTTCAACCCCTTCAAAATAAAACAGGGTAAGTAAATATTAACAAAATACCGAGTGCCTAGAAGTCCGTTACAGTGGCATTAACAATCACAAACACGCTAGGCTAGCAAGCAAGCGAGCTAATATTTTTTGCCAGCTTCGGGTTAGCGTTAACCTCACTTAGCTGCAGTGTTTGTACTGAAAAGCACAATATAGACATTCAGATTCACACGGGATTAGTATCGTCACCCGACGTCTGTGTTTGGTGAATTACAGTCTGTAGTTTGAATTATTAGATTACAAATCACAGACATGACATTTGCACGGGATTAAAACTCTGGTATTTCTCCGTAATTATTTCAAATAAACAGGTAAAACTTGTCCCGTGCGAGTAGGGCTTTAGATCGAATGTAAAACTTGCTCAGACACGTGTGAATATATTTCCGTGTTTATTGCTCGACTCACGGCTCATTAGTTCCAAAAGAAAAATCATTTGATTGTCGGACTCGTCATTAAAAAAGCAAACGTCCAGCTGTGATCAGGAGAGAAGATCACGTCTGACGTCAGTGTCTTCGCCTCCATCACTCGCCGGCGTCTCACGATCGGTTTCTGAGTCAGAGACGCCGGCGGCTGTTGTCGAAGCACAGAATGTAAATGACTCTCGAGGAAGAGTTTGGCTCTGAAAACAAAACTCCTGCTTCAAGAAGATCCTTCAGACGTTTGCAAGGAAGTCAGTGGCAGCGAACGATTGAATTTAATCTGCTTTTTCATTTGAATTTAATCATTTCTGTTTTGAAAAGTTTGAATAAGTTTTTTTTTGTGTATTAAACAACTTGTAGTAACAAGTATATATGTGTAGTATTGTCCAGTACTTGACTCTGGTGTTGTGATAGTGTAGAAACAAGTATATATGTGTAGTATTGTCCAGTACTTGACTCTGGTGTTGTGATAGTGTAGTATCAAGTATATATGTGTAGTATTGTCCAGTACTTGACTCTGGTGTTGTGATAGTGTAGTAACAAGTATGTGTAGTATTGTGGAGTACTTGACTCTGGTGTTGTGATAGTGTAGTAACAAGTATATATGTGTAGTATTGTCCAGTACTTGACTCTGGTGTTGTGATAGTGTAGTAACAAGTATATATGTGTAGTATTGTGGAGTACTTGACTCTGGTGTTGTGATAGTGTAGTAACAAGTATATATGTGTAGTATTGTCGAGTACTTGACTCTGGTGTTTGTTGTGATAGTGTAGTAACAAGTATATATGTGTAGTATTGCCCAGTACTTGACTCCGGTGTTGTGATAGTGTAGTAACAAGTATATATGTGTAGTATTGTCCAGTACTTGACTCTGGTGTTGTGATAGTGTAGTAACAAGTATATATGTGTAGTATTGTCCAGTACTTGACTCTGGGGTTGTGATAGTGTAGTAACAAGTATATATGTGTAGTATTGTCCAGTACTTGACTCTGGTGTTGTGATAGTGTAGTAACAAGTATATATGTGTAGTATTGTCCAGTACTTGACTCTGGTGTTGTGATAGTGTAGTAACAAGTATATATGTGTAGTATTGTGGAGTACTTGACTCTGGTGTTGTGATAGTGTAGTAACAACTATATATGTGTAGTATTGTCCAGTACTTGACTCTGGTGTTGTGATAGTGTAGTAACACGTATATATGTGTAGTATTGTCCAGTACTTGACTCTGGTGTTGTGATAGTGTAGTAACAAGTATATATGTGTAGTATTGTCCAGTACTTTACTCTGGTGTTGTGATAGTGTAGTAACAAGTATATATGTGTAGTATTGTCCAGTACTTGACTCTGGTGTTGTGATAGTGTAGTAACAAGTATATATATGTAGCATTGTCCAGTACTTGACTCTGGTGTTGTGATAGTGTAGTAACAAGTATATATGTGTAGTATTGTCCAGTACTTGACTCTGGTGTTGTATATATGTGTAGTAACAAGTATATATGTGTAGTATTGTCCAGTACTTGACTCTGGTGTTGTGATAGTGTAGTAACAAGTATATATGTGTAGTATTGTCCAGTACTTGACTCTGGTGTTGTATATATGTGTAGTATTGTCCAGTACTTGACTCTGGTGTTGTGATAGTGTAGTAACAAGGAAATATGTGTAGTATTGTCCAGTACTTGACTCTGGTGTTGTGATAGTGTAGTAACAAGTATATATGTGTAGTATTGTCCAGTACTTGACTCTGGTGTTGTGATAGTGTAGTAACAAGAATATATGTGTAGTATTGTCCAGTACTTGACTCTGGTGTTGTGATAGTGTAGTAACAAGTATATATGTGTAGTATTGTGGAGTACTTGACTCTGGTGTTGTGATAGTGTAGTAACAAGTATATATGTGTAGTATTGTGGAGTACTTGACTCTGGTGTTGTGATAGTGTAGTAACAACTATATACGTGTAGTATTGTCCAGTACTTGACTCTGGTGTTGTGAT
>JACEEU010000710.1:2036114-2056096 GCA_016630915.1 Callionymus lyra
AATCCTCTTGTCCTCAGTCATCATTCTTTCCTTTGTTCAAACTGACACATGTCCATCAAGAAATGTCCATAAAAACTTCATCTGATCACATGTCGTATAAGAATTGTTCAGTTCATTGAAGCACTTGTTTGCGCAGTTGTTCCTCCTCTACTGTAGGGGGCAGCAGTGAGAGATGACTATGCAACACAATGAAGAGGTAAACGTGTAATATGTATAAATTCACCATTTTTTAGTTGAATTCATCAAACACAGCTTGTTGCCTTAAACCAACAATTAATCAAAACAAATGCAAATGATCTCAAAGTCCGCGACACAAAACAATTCAACAAAAAAGTTATTTTTTTATTCTAAAACTTCTGCTCGGTTTTTAATAACTTGCTCAGCAGCAACGAATCGACTTGTTCACCCATCGATTCAAGGTATGACTAATTACTCTTACTTACTCTGTTAGGATTTTACATTGTCAAATATTAATGTACTTGTATTAAAGTTCTATTACGAACACCTTTTTCTCATGTCTTGAAGTTCAACTAGTATTGACTCTAGTGTCATTAAACATCAACTAGTATCAACTCTGGTGTCATTAAACATCAACTAGTATCAACTCTGGTGTCATTAAACATCAACTAGTATCAACTCTAGTGTCATTAAACATCAACTAGTATCAACTCTGGTGTCATTAAACATCAACTAGTATCAACTCTGGTGTCATTAAACATCAACTAGTATCAACTCTGGTGTCATTTAACATCAACTAGTATCAACTCTGGTGTCATTAAACATCAACTAGTATCAACTCTGGTGTCATTAAACATCAACTAGTATCAACTCTGGTGTCATTAAACATCAACTAGTATCAACTCTGGTGTCATTAAACATCAACTAGTATCAACTCTGGTGTCATTTAACATCAACTAGTATCAACTCTGGTGTCATTAAACATCAACTATTATCAACTCTGGTGTCATTAAACATCAACTAGTATCAACTCTGGTGTCATTAAACATCAACTAGTATCAACTCTGGTGTCATTTAACATCAACTAGTATCAACTCTGGTGTCTGTAAACATCAACTAGTATCGACTCTGGTGTCATTTAAAATCAACTAGTATCAACTCTGGTGTCATTAAACATCAACTATTATCAACTCTGGTGTCATTTAACATCAACTAGTATCAACTCTGGTGTCATTAAACATCAACTAGTATCAACTCTGGTGTCATTTAACATCAACTAGTATCAACTCTGGTGTCATTAAACATCAACTAGTATCAACTCTGGTGTCATTAAACATCAACTAGTATCAACTCTGGTGTCATTAAACATCAACTAGTATCAACTCTGGTGTCATTAAACATCAACTAGTATCAACTCTGGTGTCATTAAACATCAACTAGTATCAACTCTGGTGTCATTAAACATCAACTAGTATCAACTCTGGTGTCATTAAACATCAACTAGTATCAACTCTGGTGTCATTAAACATCAACTAGTATCAACTCTGGTGTCATTAAACATCAACTAGTATCAACTCTGGTGTCATTAAACATCAACTAGTATCAACTCTGGTGTCATTAAACATCAACTAGTATCAACTCTGGTGTCATTAAACATCAACTAGTATCAACTCTGGTGTCATTAAACATCAACTAGTATCAACTCTGGTGTCATTAAACATCAACTAGTATCAACTCTGGTGTCATTTAACATCAACTAGTATCAACTCTGGTGTCATTAAACATCAACTAGTATCAACTCTGGTGTCATTTAACATCAACTAGTATCAACTCTGGTGTCATTAAACATCAACTATTATCAACTCTGGTGTCATTAAACATCAACTAGTATCAACTCTGGTGTCATTAAACATCAACTATTATCAACTCTGGTGTCATTAAACATCAACTAGTATCAACTCTGGTGTCATTAAACATCAACTAGTATCAACTCTGGTGTCATTAAACATCAACTAGTATCAACTCTGGTGTCATTAAACATCAACTAGTATCGACTCTGGTGTCATTAAACATCAACTAGTATCAACTCTGGTGTCATTAAACATCAACTATTATCAACTCTGGTGTCATTAAACATCAACTAGTATCGACTCTGGTGTCATTAAACATCAACTAGTATCAACTCTGGTTTCATTAAACATCAACTATTATCAACTCTGGACTCTGGTGTCATTAAACATCAACTAGTATCTCTGAAAGTACATAGTATGCTCTGAAATCTGGACAAACGAGAGGTTACGAGAGTCCATTATGACGTAATAATGAAGAAAAAGGTTCCATTGAAGTAACAGTTTACATTGAAGTAACAGTTTACATTGAAGTAACAGTTTACATTGAAGTAACAGTTTACATTGAATTACATTGAAGTAACAGTTTACATTGAAGTAACAGTTTACATTGAAGTAACAGTTTACATTGAAGTAACAGTTTACATTGAAGTAACAGTTTACATTGAAGTAACAGTTTACATTGAAGTAACAGTTTACATTGAAGTAACAGTTTACATTGAAGTAACAGTTTACATTGAAGTAACAGTTTACATTGAAGTAACAGTTTACATTGAAGTAACAGTTTACATTGAAGTAACAGTTTACATTGAAGTAACAGTTTACATTGAAGTAACAGTTTACATTGAAGTAACAGTTTACATTGAAGTAACAGTATACATTACAGTAACAGGTTACATTGAAGTAACAGTTTACATTGAAGTAACAGTTTACATTGAAGTAACAGTTTACATTGAAGTAACAGTTTACATTGAAGTAACAGGTTACATTGAAGTAACAGGTTACATTGAAGTAACAGGTTACATTGAAGTAACAGGTTACATTGAAGTAACAGTTTACATTGAAGTAACAGTTTACATTGAAGTAACAGGTTACATTGAAGTAACAGTTTACATTGAAGTAACAGTTTACATTGAAGTAACAGTTTACATTGAAGTAACAGGTTACATTGAAGTAACAGTTTACATTGAAGTAACAGTTTAGTTGGTTACATTGAAGTAACAGTTTACATTGAAGTAACAGGTTTACATTGAAGTAACAGTTTACATTGAAGTAACAGTTTACATTGAAGTAACAGTTTACATTGAAGTAACAGTTTACATTGAAGTAACAGTTTACATTGAAGTAACAGTTTACATTGAAGTAACAGTTTACATTGAAGTAACAGTTTACATTGAAGTAACAGGTTACATTGAGTAACAGGTTTACATTGAGTAAAGTAACAGGTTACATTGAAGTAACAGGTTTACATTAAGGTTACATTGAAGTAACAGTTTACATTGAAGTAACAGTTTACATTGAAGTAACAGGTTACATTGATTACAGTTACATTGAAGTAACAGTTTACATTGAAGTAACAGTTTACATTGAAGTAACAGGTTACATTGAAGTAACAGGTTACATTGAAGTAACAGTTTACATTGAAGTAACAGTTTACATTGAAGTAACAGTTTACATTGAAGTAACAGGTTACATTGAAGTAACAGGTTACATTGAAGTAACAGGTTACATTGAAGTAACAGTTTACATTGAAGTAACAGGTTATATTGAAATAACAGTTTACATTGAAATAACAGTTTACATTGAAGTAACAGTTTACATTGAAGTAACAGTTTCCATTGAAGTAACAGGTTACATTGAAGTAACAGGTTACATTGAAGTAACAGTTTACATTGAAGTAACAGGTTACATTGAAGTAACAGGTTACATTGAAGTAACAGGTTTACATTGAAGTAACAGGTTACATTGAAGTAACAGTTTATATTGAAGTAACAGCTTACATTGAAGTAACAGTTTACATTGAAGTAACAGTTTACATTGTTAAGTAACAAGTTTACATTGAAGTAACAGGTTACATTGAAGTAACAGTTTACATTGAAGTAACAGTTTACATTGAAGTAACAGTTTACATTGAAGTAACAGTTTACATTGAAGTAACAGTTTACATTGAAGTAACAGTTTACATTGAAGTAACAGGTTACATTGAAGTAACAGGTTACATTGAAGTAACAGTTTACATTGAAGTAACAGTTTACATTGAAGTAACAGTTTACATTGAAGTAAAAGGTTCCAATGAAGTAACAGGTTTACATTGGAGTAACAGTTTACATTGAAGTAACAGTTTACATTGAAGTAACAGGTTACATTGAAGTAACAGTTTACATTGAAGTAACAGTTTACATTGAAGTAACAGTTTACATTGAAGTAACAGTTTACATTGAAGTAACAGGTTCCATTGAAGTAACAGGTTACATCGAAGTAACAGGTTACATTGAAGTAACAGTTTACATTGAAGTAACAGTTTACATTGAAGTAACAGTTTACATTGAAGTAACAGTTTACATTGAAGTAACAGTTTACATTGAAGTAACAGTTTATATTTACGACTGTAAACCATTGAACCGTAGAAATAACTACAAGTTTTAATTCACTTAATCATGCAGTTCAACCACCGACACCTTGATGGTGTTAATGACTTAGAAAAGTTCAGTTTTTTGTTAAAAAACACTTTGATACATTCTGGACTCACACGTGTGAACAACTGCTGATAACGTTTGTGTAGATGGCAGCAGCAGGAGGTGTGCGTCTGTCATCGTTCGCTCCGACTCGCCGTCACATTACTCTGCGCCGCGTCCTTGGCAGAGCGACCGGCGGGAGATTCATGCGTTTACGGTGAACGATGAGAAACGCTCACCAGGCGTCAGCTCTTTCTCCCGGAGAGCTTCGGACGACTCTGGACGTGTGCGTCACCACAGGGTGTGCGTCGCTTCCCAGGACACGTGGTTTCGCCCGACCAGCCGTGAAATCGCTCGTAAAACCTGCCGGACGAGTTAACGTCCGTACCGTCCTCCCGGCCCTGGCTCTGGAATAAGATGGTTTTTGGACGTGAATCCCTGAATCCGAAAAGACACGTTTGCGGCCACTGTTGCTGTACAAGCATCATCCGAGGATGTGATCATGATCTGTATCGACGACTCATTCATATTCCTGTCGGACAATTATGAAAAAAACAATATCTGTGAGGTATTCGTCCTCCTGCTGGAACCTGGTGCGTTTATTATCTCCGAGGGAATGTTTGCTCCCAGTAATTAGGCTATTCGTCACCCTAATGGCACCTACCCCCCCTTTAAATCATCTCCTGCTGCCCTGAACTGTCGACAAATCTCTTTTCTTCGACGTATCTTCAACGAATAATTCAATTATGAATCATCAACAATATGTTGTTTTAACCAAGACTGCGTTTGTTTCACCAGCTCCACTCATTACGGTGAATATTGTGAGGATTAAACACAACAAAAACATTTTATTTGGGATTTTCTTTCAAAATATATTTTCAATTTTCTTTCGTTTTTTTCTAGATGGATAAGAAAATACGTAATAAAATAAAAATTAAAAATAATAAATTAATCTGTGAATTGAATTTTGAATTGTTTTGAAGAAAAAGGAAAATACATTTAATAAAAAATAGCCAAAGATGAGTTTAATAAATCAAAAAACTCTTCTTGTCGTGTTTTTGACACATTCGAAAATAAAATGAAAAAGACATTACATTGACGGAGTAAAAACTTAAAATTTCATTTAATTTTTATTCAAGTATGAGATTAAAGTTTTAAAAATGATGCAAGTTAAACATTATTTTTACTATTACAGAAAGAGTTTGATATTGTAATTACATTTTTTATTTCCTTTTTTTTTATTATTGTATTCTGAATTTAATCTAAAATGTTTTTAAAAACATTAAAAAAAAAATGTATTGAAATATTGTTGTTTTAAACTTGTACTTGTTTCTTTTATTTTTTTACAATTGTATTTAATAATTGAATATTTTCAAAATGAAATATATTTTACATATAGAGTTTGACATTCAATTACCAATAATTAATTTAAAAACAATAATATCATTGGTAGTTATCGAGCTTCTTCATGGATCAGTCACACGTGTGATCGAAGACTGATCGGCACTCGTTTGGTTTTGTCTGGTGACTCTATTTTTCATATTGAACTTAAAAGACTACAAGTAATAAAACGTTGAATTAAAAACACAAATGTTTGAATGATTGTCACTAGAATATCAAACTCTACGTGTAAAAAAAAGAACAACCTCAAACTCTCGCTGCCCTTGAGCAAGTGTAACTTCGGTGAACAATAGCCATTGTGGCTCCGAGTGACGCTCCGGACAAAACCTCGGAGGATATTAATGACTCGCCGTTGATGAGAGATTAGCGAGCAGAGGCTCCGCCCCTCCATTCATCGTCGCCCCCGGCGTTGGCGAGGCTCGGGTTTCGTGCTCCGACTCGCCCGCCGGGGAACAAGTGGTGGAGCTCGTCCTCTTCATCAGGCGCTCCGATCAGCGCTCGCCTCTCCAGGGGGGCCATTGTGTGCCGTCCTTCTTCATTAAGATAGGCCTTAATGGACTTCCTGCAGCCCTGCGAGGCCCGGGAGCAGAGCGAGGCCCGGGAGCAGAGCGAGGCCCGGGAGCAGAGCGAGGCCCGGGAGCAGAGCGAGGCCCGGGAGCAGAGCGAGGCCCGGGAGCAGAGCGAGGCCGGGGACATGGAAGAGCCACGCGAGGCTCGGGTGAATGAATCCTGCTCTTGTGCAACGGACGCGGTTCTTTAGAAGAATGAAAATGTTCTCCTTCAACGTTTGATCACAGACAAAAAAACAACTCAGACCACTTATCTTGAGAGGCTTCTGCTTTATTACAGCTGCCAAGGAGGTCATGTAAGCCTCTGACGGAGACCACTTCCACACTTCTGGATCCACGGTGTCTTTGAAACTATTCTGCCGAGGTTGTTGAAAGAAACCATTTAAATTTTGCTCTCACTCTCTGTGGTGCTGCAGGTTTAACTCCTGACCATTGATGTGCTCACGAAGCTTCATGAAACAGATGAAGATGTTTCATGTTACAGTGTCTTTATTCATGAAGGCCACTAGATGTCTCTCTCTACTTTAAAATATTTGTCTTCGATCTACTGATTCAATGAAACCTGGCATCATTTTCAAACTGAGAGTGACATCTAGTGTTGTTTCAAAATGAAGGCACTGTATCATGATACATCATCAGCTGTGTCATGATACATAATCAGCTGTGTCATAATACATCATCAGCTGTGTCATGATACATCATCAGCTGTGTCATGATACATCATCAACTGTGTCATGATACATCATCAGCTGTGTCATGATACATGATCAGCTGTGTCATGAAACATCAACAGCTGTGTCATGATACATCATCAACTGTGTCATGATACATCATCAACTGTGTCACGATACATCATCAGCTGTGTCATGATACATGATCAGCTGTGTCATGAAACATCATCAGCTGTGTCATGATACATCATCAGCTGTGTCATGATACATCATCAGCTGTGTCATGATACATCATCAGCTGTGTCATGATACATGATCAGCTGTGTCATGAAACATCAACAGCTGTGTCATGATACATCATCAGCTGTGTCATGATACATCATCAACTGTGTCATGATACATCATCAGCTGTGTCATGATACATCATCAGCTGTGTCATGATACATCATCAGCTGTGTCATGATACATCATCAGCTGTGTCATGATACATCATCAGCTGTGTCATGATACATCATCAGCTGTGTCATGATACATCATCAGCTGTGTCATGATACATCATCAGATGTGTCATGATACATCATCAACTGTGTCACGATACATGATCAGCTGTGTCATGATACATGATCAGCTGTGTCATGAAACATCAACAGCTGTGTCATGATACATCATCAGCTGTGTCATGATACATCATCAGCTGTGTCATGATACATCATCAGCTGTGTCATGATACATCATCAGCTGTGTCATGATACATCATCAGCTGTGTCATGATACATCATCAGATGTGTCATGATACATCATGAACTGTGTCATAATATATCATCAGCTGTGTCATGATACATCATCAGCTGTGTCATGATACATCATCAGCTGTGTCTGAAACACAGAGTGTCATGATACATCATCAGATGTGTCATGATACATCATCAGCTGTGTCATGATACATCATCAGATGTGTCATGACACAGCTGATGATGTATCATGATACATCATCAGATGTGTCATGATACATCAACAGATGTGTCATGATACATAATCAACTGTATCGTTCACTGATTATAAATTAAGTCTTTTTGTCTAGGATGTAAATTTGATAATAGCCGACAAAATGTTTGTTTATGATGATATTTTAAAATGAAATATATAATATTTATAATCATGCAACAGTGACGATGTATTTCTAAATGTATGAAAATTAAAATCTTTTAAATTAAAATGTTTGTTGTTTTTATTAAGCTTTAATTAATTAATTAATTTTTTAAGAATTTAATTGAGTTATTTGTTTATTTAAATGATTCATTTTTGTGTTTTAATAATTGAGTTTAAAGAACTTTTTTTTTCTTCTATATTATATATTTTTAAACTGGTAACGAATGGTAACGACATGTTTATGTTCATCTTCATGTTCATCTTCATGTTCATGTTCATGTTCATCTTCATGTTCATGTTCATGTTCATGTTCATGTTCATGTTCATGTTCATGTTCATGTTCATGTTCATGTTCATCTTCATCTTCATCTTCATCTTCATGTTCATGTTCATGTTCATGTTCATGTTCATGTTCATCTTCATGTTCATGTTCATGTTCATGTTCATGTTCATGTTCATGTTCATGTTCATGTTCATGTTCATCTTCATCTTCATCTTCATCTTCATGTTCATGTTCATGTTCATGTTCATGTTCATGTTCATCTTCATCTTCATGTTCATGTTCATGTTCATGTTCATGTTCATCTTCATCTTCATCTTCATGTTCATGTTCATGTTCATGTTCATGTTCATGTTCATGTTCATGTTCATCTTCATCTTCATCTTCATCTTCATGTTCATGTTCATGTTCATGTTCATGTTCATGTTCATCTTCATCTTCATCTTCATCTTCATCTTCATGTTCATGTTCATGTTCATGTTCATGTTCATGTTCATCTTCATCTTCATCTTCATGTTCATGTTCATGTTCATGTTCATGTTCATGTTCATGTTCATCTTCATCTTCATGTTCATGTTCATGTTCATGTTCATGTTCATGTTCATGTTCATGTTCATCTTCATGTTCATGTTCATGTTCATGTTCATGTTCATGTTCATGTTCATGTTCATCTTCATGTTCATGTTCATGTTCATGTTCATCTTCATGTTCATGTTCATGTTCATGTTCATGTTCATGTTCATGTTCATCTTCATCTTCATCTTCATGTTCATGTTCATGTTCATGTTCATGTTCATGTTCATGTTCATGTTCATGTTCATGTTCATCTTCATGTTCATGTTCATCTTCATGTTCATGTTCATCTTCATGTTCAATCCTCCGACATCAAGATCTTCTCTCACAGACTCCGTCCTTCAAGGCTCGGCGTCGTCAGTCAAACCTGTGTTTGTCGGCTGATGAACGTAATCGAGTCGCTCGTTAACAGACGAGGCTTAATGTGTGAAACCATGTCAGGAGCACGAGTCTGTTCTCGCCACCAGCTTGTTGTTGTCGACGCTTCACTGCGACGGAACCAGCAGCAGCGCTCGTGTCGCCGAAGGAAAGTTGACACATGACAGACATGTCGAAGAAAATGTTGGGAAAAAGACTTTATTTGTTAAATTAATGCACAAAAAGGTACTTTACGTTAGTTTGTCATCAATCATGTCAAGTCAGGGATGTTTATATGGAAGAGAAAGTTTAATAAATGCAGATGAATCTATACATAGAATAGTGTTGATGGTTCATTTGTAATAAATATACTGTATATATGGTATATATTAACAAGGTTATTAATGCATGAGTATGTATGTCAATAAATATTGTGTTTATATATGAATATCTGCTTAGTATATGCATACATATTATACTATATCATGTTACTTTTATTTTTATAAGGATGTGTATTTAGTATAATTAAATTTTCATAATAATATAATATGCATTGATATGTTTGTATATTGTGTATTTATACGGATATCTTTGCATATATTGTACTATATCATGTGATTTTGTTTTATATCATAGTTTATTATATGTATAATAATGGTTAATTGATATATATGTGGTGCACAGATGTTATGTACTGACACGTGTTTTTATATGTATTTATATAAATATCTGCTTATTGTATTCATATATATTATACTATATCATGTTATATTGTTCTTACATATATTTTTTATAAGGATGTTTATTTAGTATAATTTAATTTTCATAATAATATAATATGCATTGATATGTTTGTATATTGTGTATTTATACGGATATCTTTGCACATATATTGTACTATATCATGTGATTTTGTTTTATATCATAGTTTATTATATGTATAATCATGTTTAATTTATATATATATGTGGTGCACAGATGTTATGTACTGACACGTGTTTTTATATGTATTTATATAAATATCTGCTTATTGTATTCATATAAATAATGTGATATTGTGTTGTATTTTTACTTTTAGATGAACGGATTCTAATTGATATTTATGTGGTGATGTGTTTTATTTATTTGGCTAAAAGGACAGGTATATATATATACTTCCACTACTTCAACTGCTGTTTTATAACAATTGTAGCTTCATTTTAGATATTTAAGTTTCCAGATTTCCATTCATCCACGTGCAGACGACTCACTGTTCATCCATGAAAGCAGAAAAGATGGTTGTGATCCTCGGTGGTTTAAAGGAAAGCTGCCAAGTTCCCTCTCTTTCTCCGCCTCAGCACTCCTTCACAAGGACAAATTGCACAGTAATCACAGCCACGAGTCTCCATTATACTGTACAAGTGGGAAATGATGGATGCACTCCCGAATTAAAGTTCAGCTGAAGGACGCAGCGTCTCGTTTGAACCGCAATTCATCAATTAAAGCGGGAAACTCCCCTTTTTCCATAAGGATGGGAAGAATCTTCAATTAACTGTTACTAACTTCCTTCTCTTCAGTCTTTGGATTCTTCGTCTCAAAGGTTTTTCACTCACAGCTCATCATAACCATCGTATTTTGATACCATGTTTTGGTAGTATTACTTCACGAGGCTGCGTAGTATTCCTCTACAAACCTCCCTGTGGGTTTTGGTCGTAAGACTTTGTAGGACATTTTTGCAAGGCCCTTACATTACTCCACAAGGTTGCGTAGTATTACTCTTTAAAGCTCCGTAGTATTATTTTTTAATATTTATTATTTTATTAGTACACTGCAACCTCCAAGGTTTTCTCCGCGGGTTGTGGTAGTATTATTTTGCAAGACCCTGTTCTATTACTCATTGAGGCTTTGTAGTATTTTTTTGCAAGACCCTTTTCTATTACTCAGCGAGGCTTCAAAGTATTGTTTCGCAAGACCCCGTTCTATTACTCAGTGAGGTTTCGAAGTATTATTTTGCAAGTCCCTGTTCTATTATTTAGTGAGGCTTTGTAGTATTATTTTGCAAGTCCCTGTTCTTTTATTTAGTGAGGCTTTGTAGTATTATTTTGCAAGACCCTGTTCTATTACTCAGTGAGGCTTTGTATTATTATTTTGCAAGACCCTGTTCTATTACTCAGTGAGGCTTTGTACTATTATTTTGCAAGACCCTGTTCTATTACTCAGTGAGGCTTTGTAGTATTATTTTGCAAGACCCTGTTCTATTACTCAGTGAGGCTTTGTATTATTATTTTTGCAAGACCCTGTTCTATTACTCAGTGAGGCTTTGTAGTATTATTTTGCAAGACCCTGTTCTATTACTCAGCAAGGCATTGTAGTATTGTTTCACAAGAACCAGTACTATTACTCAGAAAGGCTTCATGGTATTGTTTCAAAAGAACCTGTAGTATCACTCAGCGAGGCTTTGTAGGATTGTTTTGCAAGAACCTGTATTATTACTCAGTAAGGCTTTGTAGTATTATTTCGGAAGAACCTGTACTATTACTCAGAAAGGCTTCGTAGTATTGTTTCACAAGAACCTGAACTATTACTCAGCGAGGCTTTGTAGTATTATTTTGCAAGACCCTGTACTATTACTCAGTGATGCTTCATAGTATTAATTTGCAAGAACCTGTACTATTACTCAGAAAGGCTTCATAGTATTGTTTCGCAAGATCCTGTTCTATCACTCAGCGAGGCTTCGTAGTATGACTCCATGGTATTGACAGTACACGGAGCCTCGTGAAGTAAAATAGAGTAATACATAATAGTTTGTGTGCTCAACACAAAATGATTGTGTATCTGTAGAGACACACAATACCATCAGGAAACATGTTCACTAACAGGATTTCAAACGATCAGTCACACAGTAGTAGAAAATACACATTAGTTTGACAAATACAGTAAATGATGACAGTTTTCAGAAACATTGATCGTCTCTTAAACTTCCGAGTCACGGCTCCTCGTCTGGTCTCATGATTCCTGGACGTTCCTCACCTGAGGTCCATTCATGGTTCTGAGTCGAGCTAATCCGTGACGCAGCGCTTCCATCAGGAACCTGTTGACGGCGCGACGATCCCGGAGCTAATCTCCTCTCTTGAAAGCAGCGTGTTGTTCCAGCGAGTGGCTGAGAGTGTCGGCTCGTGACGCCGCCTGGAAGCCAAGGATTAACTGACGGGAAAAACAGTGGCGAAGAAAAAGCTACACGCGTTGAGATGACCTTTTGTTTTCATGTCGCTTCGCGAGCGTTTCAGTCGACAGACACGCGGAGGATCCGAACATAATTAGCTCTTATTAACATTTTAATGAACCTGGGATGAAAACGACGCTCTCTTTACTCACGGTTATGAAAACAAAGCGACGAAGGAAAAAAAGCAGGAGAAAGAGAGACATTTGGTGTAGTTTACAAACCAGTGATGTCACAATATATGGAAGTGAATCAGTGCCATAAGAATATTGATTGGTTGGAATGAACATTTCAAACATAGAAACTTTTACTGTAGTTTTTTTGTATAATTGAATTTAAAAAAAACTATGATTTTCAAAATGAATACAATTTTCTTTCACAGTTTGAAATTCCAAGAATTAAAAAATACATTTTCCTAATTCAATATTTTTCTATGCGTAACCTTTTAAATTCAATCGTCAAATCTCACCAGACGAATCCAATCGATCCCTGAGACACTCAATCTAACTTTTAGTTTCAGATCAATATCTTAAATCTTAAATATAGTTTGGAATCCGACATCATGACTTGACGCACCAGTGTTTCGACGTCAAAGGATCGTAAGTAAGTAAGTAAGTAATATTTATTTATATAGCGCTTTTCTAGACCAGGGTCACAAAGCGCTTAAACAATCAAAACAATACTCAAAAAAGTACATACTTTAAAGATCAAGATAATACTGAGAACAACACAGGAGTTCCAGAAAATCAAGGAAAAGCCTGAACAAATAGAAACGTCTTAAGATGTTTCTTAAAGGAGTCAGTAGATCCATCAAGAGCAAAGAGAGAGAAGATCGTTCCAAAGCTTAGGAGCAACAGCCTGGAAAGATTTCTCTCCTCTGGTCCTGAGTCGTGTGCGTGGAACCATCAGTAGATTCTGATCCACAGACCTCAGAGCCCAAGCTGGGGTGTAAGGCTGGATCAGATCAGTGATGGAAGGAGGAGCCTGACCATGAATAGATCTGAATGTAAGAACCAGAATTTTAAAGTTGATCCTGAAAGAAACTGGAAGCCAGTGAAGAGTTTTAAGGATCTGAGAAATGTGAGTTCTTCTACTAGAGCGGGTCAGAATTCTGGCTGCAGAGTTTTGAATCAACTGCAGACGAGACACATCCTTCTTGTTTAGACATGAAAACAAACTGTTACAATAGTCCAGACGAGAAGAAACAAACGCATGGATTATAAGATCCAGATCATGTTCCGACAACATTTTCCTAAGTTTAGAGATTTTTCTCAGTTGAAGGAAACAGTTTCTGGTCAATTTTCTTCAGTGTTGAACAAGAGACATGTCTTTATCAAATACAACACCCAGGTCTCTCAGGCTCAGTTTGACAGACTGACCTAAGTCACCCAAGTACTGACTCAACCCTGGAATCTTATCATCATGAGCAATCACCAGTGTTTCAGTTTTGTCCACATTTAGCTGTAAAGTGTTTTCACTCATTGTTTGGATTCTAGCAAACAATTGACTAAGTTCAGCCTCTGGGGCTCAGTTGGATCAAAAGAGCAGTAGAGCGTCACATGATTGGCTCTAAGTTGGATCAAGTAGCTCTGTACTCTATTAGTATGGTCTGGTGTCACTATTATACCAACATTTCTATATTGAATTCAAAAGACTACAAATTAAAAAATATTGTATTTAGAACATTTATTTTTGAATTATTGGGATTAAAACATTTAACTCCATGTGTACAAAAAAAAGGGATTTATTTTAAAAATCTTTGAATTCCCTTTAACATTTGAAATTCAAGCGTATTCTGTTGCCTCTGATTTATGCGTTAAATGGGCTCCTGTTGTGACGAGCGTCTTCTGGTCGATCCGTGCAGGAGTAATTACGTCTCTCTTGATCATAGCGAACACAAAGGACTGCTGTTTCATGTCTCATTCCTGCAAATGACCGAGTGCTGATTGTTACATTGTCAGTGAAACATAGAGATTGTAAGCAGCGTGTTCAGAACTGCAGGGAACATAATAGCTGTAGTCAGGCTGCCTTTGATCAAATCCACAGCCACGTCCTGTTTTCTCCTCTTATTGTCGGATGAATGTGGCTGTGGAGGCTTCACAGAGGGAATTAAACTCCACACCGAGAAGGAATAAGACACTACTACACACTACTGTGTGTATACATGTGTGTGTACATGTGTGTGTTGCTGCGCAATTACTGTTTCCTTTTAGTGACTGCGTGATGAAACTAACAATGTCTCTGGATGAAGACTTGAACAAACATAAACCTTTAAAGAACCAGACTTGTTGTTGTATATAATCACAGAAACCTTTAAAGAACCAGACTTGTTGTTGTATATAATCGCAGAAACCTTTAAAGAACCAGACTTGTTGTTGTATATAATCACAGAAACCTTTAAAGAACCAGACTTGTTGTTGTATATAATCGCAGAAACCTTTAAAGAACCAGACTTGTTGTTGTATATAATCACAGAAACCTTTAAAGAACCAGACTTGTTGTTGTATATAATCGCAGAAACCTTTAAAGAACCAGACTTGTTGTCGTATATAATCACAGAAACCTTTAAAGAACCAGACTTGTTGTTGTATATAATCACAGAAACCTTTAAAGAACCAGACTTGTTGTTGTATATAATCACAGAAACCTTTAAAGAACCAGACTTGTAATTTTATATAATCGCAGAAACCTTTAAAGAACCAGTCTTGTTGTTTTATATAATCGCAGAAACCTTTAAAGAACCAGACTTGTTGTTGTATATAATCGCAGAAACCTTTAAAGAACCAGTCTTGTTGTTGTATATAATCGCAGAAACCCTCATAGAACCAGACTTGTTGTTGTATATAATCGCAGAAACCTTTAAAGAACCAGTCTTGTTGTTGTATATAATCGCAGAAACCCTCATAGAACCAGACTTGTTGTTGTACTGTACGTCAAACTGCTCTTAACTGGTTTAAATCTTACCTGTCGGATAGAACGCACTATGTACATGTCAACCACCTCTCGTCGACACACACTAAGGTCAGCTATGGTGTCCCACAAGGTTCTATTCTTGGTCCAATACTATTCACAATCTATATGCTCCCACTAGGGGACTTGATCAGAAGACACTCTATAAACTTTCACTGTTATGCTGATGACACCCAACTCTACTTGTCCATGAAGCCAGATGAAAGAAATCTACTAAAACAACTACAGTCCTGTATTACACATATCAACAGCTACACAACTACAGTCCTGTATTACACATATCAACAGCTACACAACTACAGTCCTGTATTACACATATCAACAGCTACACAACTACAGTCCTGTATTACAGATATCAACAGCTACAAAACTACAGTCCTGTATTACACATATCAACAGCTACACAACTACACTCCTGTATTACACATATCAACAGCTACACAACTACAGTCCTGTATTACACATATCAACAGCTACACAACTACAGTCCTGTATTACACATATCAACAGCTACACAACTACAGTCCTGTATTACACATATCAACAGCTACACAACTACAGTCCTGTATTACACATATCAACAGCTACACAACTACAGTCCTGTATTACACATATCAACATATCAAGCTACACAACTACAGTCCTGTATTACACATATCAACAGCTACACAACTACAGTCCTGTATTACACATATCAACAGCTACACAACTACAGTCCTGTATTACACATATCAACAGCTACACAACTACAGTCCTGTATTACACATATCAACAGCTACACAACTACAGTCCTGTATTACACATATCAACAGCTACACAACTATCAACAGCTACAGCAACTACAGTCCTGTATTACACATATCAACAGCTACACAACTACAGTCCTGTATTACACATATCAACAGCTACACAACTACAGTCCTGTATTACACATATCAACAGCTACACAACTACAGTCCTGTATTACACATATCAACAGCTACACAACTACAGTCCTGTATTACACATATCAACAGCTACACAACTACAGTCCTGTATTACACATATCAACAGCTACACAACTACAGTCCTGTATTACACATATCAACAGCTACACAACTACAGTCCTGTATTACACATATCAACAGCTACACAACTACAGTCCTGTATTACACATATCAACAGCTACACAACTACAGTCCTGTATTACACATATCAACAGCTACACAACTACAGTCCTGTATTACACATATCAACAGCTACACAACTACAGTCCTGTATTACACATATCAACAGCTACACAACTACAGTCCTGTATTACACATATCAACAGCTACACAACTACAGTCCTGTATTACACATATCAACAGCTACACAACTACAGTCCTGTATTACACATATCAACAGCTACACAACTACAGTCCTGTATTACACATATCAACAGCTACACAACTACAGTCCTGTATTACACATATCAACAGCTACACAACTACAGTCCTGTATTACACATATCAACAGCTACACAACTACAGTCCTGTATTACACATATCAACAGCTACACAACTACAGTCCTGTATTACACATATCAACAGCTACACAACTACAGTCCTGTATTACACATATCAACAGCTACACAACTACAGTCCTGTATTACACATATCAACAGCTACACAACTACAGTCCTGTATTACACATATCAACAGCTACACAACTACAGTCCTGTATTACACATATCAACAGCTACACAACTACAGTCCTGTATTACACATATCAACAGCTACACAACTACAGTCCTGTATTACACATATCAACAGCTACACAACTACAGTCCTGTATTACACATATCAACAGCTACACAACTACAGTCCTGTATTACAGATATCAAGTCCTGGATGACCAAAATCTTCCTTGGAAAAGACTGATGTTCTACTAGTTGGTCTGCAACATCTCAGACTATCATTAACTAATGATCTTTACATCATGGACTTGCTCCTGCTTGACGAGGACTTATCATTTAACTCACACATAAAACAAATCTCACGGACTGCTTACTTCCACCTTCGTAACATTTCAAACATCAGGCACTTCCTTCCTTTAGATGCTGAGAAGCTCATCTTTTGTAACCTCCAGGCTGGACTATTGTAACTCTCTTCTGTCAGGATGTTCTAAAAAGTCTCTCAGAATCTTCAGCTCATTCATCTGCAGCTCGTGTCCTGACTAAGACTAAGAGGCGCGAACACACCTGTACTGTCTTCCTTACATTGACTTCCTGTAGAATTTAGATACAATTTAAAATCCTTCTCCTAACCTATAAAGCCTTACATGGTCTAGCACCAACATACATTAAAGATCTAATCCAAACTTACCAACCCTCAAGGACCTTACAATCCTTAAACTCTGATCTATTAGTTATACCACAAATCTCTTAATGTAGATTTGGAGCCAGGGCCTTCAGTTTTCAAGCACCTCTGCTGTGGAACCAACTACCGGCTTCAGTCCGGAGGGCAGACACCCTCTCTATGTTTAAAAACAATCTTAAAACCTTACTTTTCCATAAAGCCTATAACTAACTTAACTGTTTATCTTTAGCTGCTATAACTAACTTAACTGTTTATCTTTAGCTGCTATAACTAACTTAACTGTTTATCTTAGCTGCTATAACTAACTTAACTGTTTATCTTAGCTGCTATAACTAACTAAACTGTTTATCTTAGCTGCTATAACTAACTTAACTGTTTATCTTTAGCTGCTATAACTAACTTAACTGTTTATCTTAGCTGCTATAACTAACTTAACTGTTTATCTTAGCTGCTATAACTAACTTAACTGTTTATCTTAGCTGCTATAACTAACTTAACTGTTTATCTTAGCTGCTATAACTAACTTAACTGTTTATCTTTAGCTGCTATAACTAACTTAACTGTTTATCTTAGCTGCTATAACTAACTTAACTGTTTATCTTAGCTGCTATAACTAACTTAACTGTTTATCTTAGCTGCTATAACTAACTTAACTGTTTATCGTAGCTGCTATAACTAACTTAACTGTTTATCTTAGCTGCTATAATTAACTTAACTGTTTATCTTTAGCTGCTATAACTAACTTAACTGTTTATCGTAGCTGCTATAACTAACTTAACTGTTTATCTTAGCTGCTATAATTAACTTAACTGTTTATCGTAGCTGCTATAACTAACTTAACTGTTTATCTTAGCTGCTATAACTAACTTAACTGTTTATCTTAGCTGCTATAACTAACTTAACTGTTTATCTTAGCTGCTATAACTAACTTAACTGTTTATCTTTAGCTGCTATAACTAACTTAACTGTTTATCTTAGCTGCTATAGGCTGAGAATGCTGGAGGAGTTTTAGACTCCAGCTCTGTATATCCTTCTTTTCTGCATTACATTCCTCACCTGTTTAAACACCTTTTTATTTCTCTCAGGAGCCCCAGGACCTCCAGAGCTGCTGCTGATCCAGGATCTTCACCACGTCATCAGATCCCGAGTTCTCTCCAGCACCTCCATGGACTCTCCTACACTCTCCTCTTTTTTTCTCTCACTATATCCTCCCTCACTCCTTTCCGTATCCATCTGTCTACCCCCCCATCCTTCCTCCCAGCTGGTCAAAGCAGGAGGCCGTCAACAATGAGTCTGGTTCCACTCGAGGTTTCTGCTTCTAAAAGGAAGTTTTTCCTCGTCATAGTTCACTGTACAGTGTTTCGTGCTCTTGTTGAATTTCTGGGATCTATTCCTTAATCAACTATAGTCTTACTTCAACTGTATAGTGTCTTGAGATGTCGTTGTGGACTCGTCTGGTCAGTCTCAATGTTGTGGAATCTTCTTCTGTTCACCGTTAAAATAACGACCCAGAATCCTCGGCTCTCGACCTGTCATTTGTGACGCTGTGACGTTCAATAACACATCAAGTCATGACGTTCAATAACACATCAAGTCATGACGAGAGCAACAACGGCCAAAAGAGACGTTGCTCGTCTGAAAGACACGATTATGCGGCGCTAAGACAACAAAGCTGCGGCGACGAGTCATTATGTTGCACATGAATAGAGCAGAATAATTCACACAATGACGCCTCCACACTTAAGACAGCAGCTCCATTAGAATCCACCGTCACAAGAGCTGCATCTTCAGCTCGAATGCTAACAGTCGAGAGAAGCTGCTTCACATATTACTGACTAACTTACGTGATCAAGACATGACGTCGTTAAGTCGTATTTAAAATAAACTCTGCATTGAAACTTCTGTCTCCACGAGAGACTGTTTATTAGACAATGAGCTTCATGAGCGTATATATGTATGCGTGTATGTATGTATGTATGTATTTATGTATGTAT
>JACEEU010000710.1:2056261-2058761 GCA_016630915.1 Callionymus lyra
AGGAGCAACAGCCTGAAAAGATTTCTCTCCTCTGGTCCTGAGCCGTGTGCGTGGAACCATAAGTAGATTCTGATCCACAGACCTCAGAGCCCGAGCTGGGGTGTAAGGCTGGATCAGATCAGTGATGTAAGGAGGAGCCTGACCATGAATAGCTCTGAAAGTAAGAACCAGAATTTTAAAGTTGATCCTGAAAGAAACTGGAAGCCAGTGAAGAGTTTTAAGGACCGGAGAAATGTGAGTTCTTCTACTAGAGCGGGTCAGAATTCTCGCTGCAGAGTTCTGAATCAACTGCAGGCGAGACAGCTCCTTCTTGTTAAGACATGAAAACAAACTGTTACAATAGTCCAGACGAGAAGAAACAAACGCATGGATTACAAGCTCCAGATCATGTTGTGACAGCATTTTCCTAAGTTTAGAGATTTTTCTCAGTTGAAGGAAACAGTTTCTGGTCAGTTTTCTACAGTGTTGAACAAGAGACATGTCTTTATCAAATACAACACCCAGGTTTCTCAGGCTCAGTTTGACAGACTGACCTAAGTCACCCAAGTACTGACTCAACCCTGGAATCGTATCATCAGGAGCAATCACCAGAGTTTCAGTTTTGTCCACATTAAGCTGTAAAGTGTTTTCACTCAGCCATTGTTTGATTTCTAGCAAACAATTGACTAAGCTGTTCAGCCTTTGGGGCTCAGTTGGGTCAAAGAGCAGTAGAGCTGGATGTCATCAGCAAAAATGTGATAAGAAACATCTGGAAATCTCTGAATGATTTTACCAAGGGGAATCAAGTACAGCAAAAACAATAAAGGACCCAGAACAGAACCTTGAGGGACTCCACACAACAGATCTGCCGATTCAGACCTCATTTGATTGGCAGATACACTAAAACTGCGCCCAGAAAGGTAAGATGAGAACCATTCTAACACAGACCCAGACAGTCCCACTTCATCCCTTAGTCTTCTCAGCAGGATCTGGTGATCAACTGTGTCAAAGGCTGACGACAGATCCAAGAGAACCAGAACAGTGAATTTACCAGAGTCAGCCGACATCATGATGTCACTGGACACTTTCAATAAAGCTGTCTCCGTAGAGTGATGTTTACGGAAGCCAGACTGAAACTTCTCATGGATGTCGCTCTGATCCAAGAACAAAGACAGCTGCTCGGACACCACCTTCTCCAAGATCTTGGACAAGAAAGGGAGCTTAGAAATAGGCCTGAAATTACTGAGGTCAGTTGGGTCTAAGCCTGGTTTTTTGAGCAGAGGCTCCACAATGGCATGTTTAAATGCATTGGGAAAAACCCCTGTGGAAAGGGAGAGGTTCACCATATTGGTAACCCAGGGGCCAATTACATCAAATACTTTGATAAAAAGCCTACAAGGAAGGACGTCATCTGAGCAAGAGGAGGGTTTCATCTTGTTCACTAGTGCTGAAATATCACCCAAAGATACAGCAGAGAAGGATGACCAAGAGGAGGAGATGGGCTCAGAGACAGTAGGGGTTCCCAACAAAGGGGGAGAGATTTTCTCTTTGATCAATTTAATTTTGTCAATGAAAAATCTCAACAATGCATTGCTGTCAGCTTCACAGAAGACCGGCGTGATTTGAGGAGCAGGAGACACGAGAGAATTAATCGTGTCAAACAAAACTTTGGGGTTTTTCCTATTTGCTGCTACCAGTTTTCTGATGTAATCAGATCTAGCAGTTTCTACCATCTCATTGTAAGAAGTCAACAGATCCCTGAGGTGAAGTCTGTGCACCTCAAGTTTAGTAGACTTCCAGAGACGCTCAGTCTTTCGACAAAGTCTCCTCAGACTCAGGAGATCTTCATTTGTCCAAGGGCACCGTTTTTTCTGAATTTTCAAGTTCGATTTAACAGGTGCCACTTGATCTAGTATTTCAACACAATGATCAGTAAAACAGTGAATCAAACTGTCCACATCTGGACAGTCATCAAAGGAAAGACGGTCAAACATAGCAGAAAAACTGTCTGCAGTATCGGCTGAGATGACACGCCTCTGAGACCTAACTTTCAAAGGCTTAGGTTCAGGGATGAAGTCCAGGTTGAACAAGACAAGAGAATGATCACTCAGATGGACATCATGTACAGATACATTAGAAATGTTCAGGCCAAGAGTAAAAACTAAGTCTAAAATGTGGCCTTTTTGATGAGTGGGTTCAGAAACATGTTGCTCAAAATTAAAGGCTTCAGTTAAAGTTAAAAGTTCTTTAGCAGAACAAGATGTGACGTCATCAACATGAAGATTAAAGTCTCCAAGAATAAGAACAGATTCCATCTGAATAATGGAAGATAAGAAGTCACTAAAGTCTTTCAAGAACATCGCCGCAGGACCAGGCGGGCGGTAGATTGACACACAATAGAAAGGTCTTGTAGAACCAACCAAGATCATCTGAGACTCAAAAGAAGTGAATTCCTGTGTCTGAATCACTTTGCAAGAACAACTCTCCCTAAAAACAGTAGCAAGACCTCCTCCACGACCAG
>JACEEU010000710.1:2063761-2088761 GCA_016630915.1 Callionymus lyra
AGATCATTATGGGATACATCACAGTCACGAGGGGCTGAGACCCCGCAAGCATCGATCACTCTCTAAATGACAGAATATATACGGAGTAGATGTGTACACTGTGTACTTATATACAGACGACCACCGGGTGTGCGGAGAGTTATTCACAGAAGACTTATATAAAAATATTATTTACATGATTTATTATGTACAATTTGTCAAACAGCGGATAATATTATCTTTTTTCAAATCCAACAGTTGTTGATCCTCCACCGGCTCTCGCGGGATATAACAAAGTGTGCTTTCTCAACCAGGAAAAGTCCACGTCATGAAAGTATTCACAGGTGATTTAGTGACGTCGACGAACTGTTTTGTTCGTCCACGACGTGTGTTTATGTCACGTATGTTGTCCAGCGTTTATGATCGTAGTGAAGCTGAATATTGCATCATGGCTGTATTTTGACCAGTTCATATTGTTTCAGTTTAAAAGTCTTCACTCATCGTCACAAATACAAGATATTTTCTCTCCCAACAGAAATAAACATTTACTGATAAATGTGGAATGAGGAATCTTGTTCCTTTGATCTCTGGTGAAACATTTGATTTGAATATATTTAATAAAACTAATATGATAATAATAATATGTCGAGAAAAGATGAGGTTCTTTACTTTTTATCTTCTTTAGATCCTGTCTTTATTGTGTTTGTGTGTCTGATTTTGACTGATTTAAACTAGACATTAAGTTAAATAAAGACTAAACTTACTAAATGTAAACATAAAAAAAGGTTGTCATTTACTGACAAACATATTTTTGATCAAATCAGTGTCAACTATTAAAAGTTGTGACTTTATTCTAGCGATAAAAAATGGCTTCAAAACTTGCATGAATAACTTATATATCCATAAATAATTATTAAAAGGTAAGTTTGTTGCTGTGTCTCGAATCACACACTTCTCTGGTTAGTATCATCAGGATAGTGTACGTACTAACTAGTAACTAATCCTCCACAGATAGTATGTCTCAAACATACTTCTCTTAGTATACTAGAAGTTAGTATGCATCAGGATAGTGTAAGTACTAACTAGTAACTAATCCTTCACAGATAGTATGTCTCAAATCAAACTCTGCCGCTACACACTAACAGGAAGTGATGCGGCAGCTTCTTCTTCTACTACTATTTAACGATGATTTCAACCAGCTGTAGGAACACTATCGCCACCTGCTGGCATCATGTTTGGTCTCAAGAAATATTAGAAATATTGACGAGATATTTACGCCGGTATCAGCAGTGAAGACGTGTCATCCTCCTACTGCTGCTGAAAATACACCTGGAAGTATATTAATATATATATATATATATATATGGAAGTTACTCATTATATATATATATATATATATATATATATATATATATATATATATGAAGTAACTTCCATTTACAACGTCAACATCACTAAGATGGAGTCGTTTAGTGTAGAAAGTGTCCATCGATTCATACTCAGTTTTGTGTGTTTTAGTGACAATTTAGTGTGTATGGAGCACTACATTTACATACTAAGAATTGAGACGCACAAATGCACTAAAAACACTAAGTTTAATTACACAAGTATGAGATTTGAGACACAGCTAATGTCATTGTTGTTTTGTCTACTTGATACAATCACTGCAGCCATGATTGCACGAATACCAACACACACGTTTTCCAACCAGTGTTGTGAAGAGTTTAAACCCTCAGGTTTAAGAATGAATGCAGAAAAGTGTGTTTTTATTGAGTGCACTGACTGTACTGCATACTTGATACACTATAGAGCGTTGTTCTCGTTTTGAGTGTGCGAAACGTTGTGAATCTGACCCTAGAACGGAGTCACTTGTTGCTCATGTGCACAAACTTCAAGATATGAATTCAAGTGATCATGAAACATCTTCGGATCAGACAGTGTCGGTGGATGAATACACAGATTTCAGTAGTAAAAGAATGAAAGAACAGCGAAGGTTCCAGTGTTAGTCGTCGTTCCAACCGTCGCTGCGCTCCAGGTTTACTTTGTGCCACACACGAGTCTAGAAACCAAAGCAATCATCCATGTTCTCTTGCAAATATCACTGCACTTACACCGGTTCCCCTGCTAGCTCGTGCGGCGGCGACGCTTCGCCGTGGCGGCGTTCGTGGAATGCTAATACGCGCTGCTCCGGGATTACATCCTATTGCCTGTCGTTCAGGTTCGGAGCCAGCGCCGTGGTTGGGGAACATGATTTCCCTCCAGAACAACAAGGAAAAGTGGATGAATTAGCATTTGGAGAAAGGAAAAAAAAGAAAGATAAAAGGCTCCGGTGAACAGTGCTGGCAAAAGGCTTCAGCAGGTTTTCTCTTCCAGATAATTTGGCTTCATTTATGTTTCCACTGAGAAACGTTCTGAAGCTTTTTTTCTGGTCGCGCGCCACGACTGCCATCGCACCGACAACCCAGGTTCAAAGACGCATTTACAACCTTCAACAAGAATATTCTGCACTCATTTTATACTATTGTATTCTTTTATATCTGAATATTTAACCCAAATTGAAAAGAAAAGACTCTACAGTTCTGTCGCTTCACATAAAAACCATGTTTAGGTTTATTGCTCTAGATTTGGTCGCAGCTGTAACAGAAAAATTAATTTTTCTTCTGGTCGAAACATCAGCGACGCTAACTGAAGTTCTCTCGATCGTGCTTGTGGCGGTTTAGACGAGGGAAGTTTTAACTAATATATAGAAATGATCACGTTGTTCTGCAGAACTTTTCAACCCGAACAAAATGGCTCTGAGGTCAACAATAGATTCACCGCCGTTCGATTCTCTCGTTGGAGTCTGAATAACGAGGACACGTTCTTACGCCCCACGGGAAAGAAATATCTATTTTCAAGTAAATCTTGAAGCAAGAAACTACACAAATTTAAATTACTGCAAAAAATAAGTGTGACTCGAAAACTAAAACCAAACAAGCTGGATTCAAACCTGCACTAATCTAAGTTTTTAATGAAGCCATTAGCGTGACTGTTTGATTTGAGCTGAAGATAATGGACGTTTGAACATCTTTTAAAAACTGTGGCGACGACAATAATCATAATAGGATGATTTAATGAACTCCCATGATGCCTTTCTACACACTGCTCTATTTTCAGTGCAATTTGTTCGACGGCTGAGATCGGTCGGCTGGGCGGCAAAGCGTTACGAGAGCCGTTCAGGTCACCGTTACTGAGGGGGGGTTGTTGAGAGCGATGACACCTCAAATGAGATTTTAAAAAGCACAAATAAATGTTGTTCATTTAAAGAAGTAAACGATGATTTCAGAAACGTAAACCCGAGGAACAACAATGATCCGTGTGAGAATAAAACAAGTGGACTTTTGTTCATCGTCTCCGTCACTCGAGGTTTAGTTTCCGCCTCTGCTTGGATGTGAAAGCGAGCGACAGGCCGTCAGAACTCTTCTCTACTCTTAAACCAGTGCGTCCGTCGGGTCCGAGGAGGAGGGTGAGAATGAAAAGGCTCGTAATGAGACACGACGGACAAAGTGTTCGGAGAGGCTGCGAAGAAAAGCCAGTTCAGGGACTCGAGGTCCAGCACCAGGTGGGTCTCTACACCACAGTGTTCCTCTGTCTGTACGGGGGCGGCGGCAGCACGTTGCCGGCCTTCATGGCGGCCTCGGACAAGTACTCCTGGTTCTCGGCGACCGCCGGGCGGATGCGTCCGTTCTGCCGGTAGAAGAAGCGCGTGCTGCAGTCCTGCAGGTACTCCGGGTTGTGCAGCGAGGACTTGGGCGGTAAACTGTGCTGCCAGTATTCTGGATTGTCAAACGTGGCCTTCTTGGTCTTCATGATGGTTCCGCCGGTGATGCCTGAGTGCGGGGCGTGCCCTGAGTGTCCAGGATGTAAGGTGTGCGACGGGTACGACGTGTGCTGGAGCTGACTCGGCGAGATCACGTATCCGGCGTGACCGGACGGGTGGACTGTCTTGGGCGCGGATTGGGCGGCGGAGGCGCCGGCGCCGGAGAAGGACGGCGGGTCCGCCGATCCGTTCTTCTCGGCCGCCTTCAGGAAGGTGTTCAGGTAGAGCGGCTCGTTCATGTACTCGTCGTTCCTCGGGACCGACGGCACCATGGCGGCCGCGGCGCCGGGCGGGTGGAGGGCGTGACATCCTGCGCCGTCCATCGCGGTGATGAGGGCTTCACCGTTCCTGCGGCGGGCGATGAAGGGGTTTTCTTCAACGGTGCCCAGGTCTGCGGAGAGAAAAAAAAGGAATTTAACGTTTAAAGAAAAATACATTGAATTAAACTCAATTTCAAATATGATTCCTAAGCAACAGTTGACGAGTTAATAAAGCCTTATGATACAGCATCAGCTGTTTGATACTGTATCATGATACAGCATCAGCTGTTTGATACTGTATCATGATACAGCATCAGCTGTTTGATACTGTATCATGATACAGCATCAGCTGTTTGATACTGTATCATGATACAGCATCAGATGTTTGATACTGTATCATGATACAGCTGTATCATGAGGCCTTCTTGGTCTTCATGATGGTTCCGCCGGTGATGCCTGATGTCATGTATCATGATACAGCTGTATCATGATACAGAATCAGCTGTTTGATACTGTATCATGATACAGCATCAGCTGTTTGATACTGTATCATGATACAGCATCAGCTGTTTGATACTGTATCATGATACTGTGTCTTCATTCATAAAGACCACTAGATGTCACTCTCTTCCTTTATAATCGTTGGCTCTAATTTACTGATTTAATGAAACCTGCCATCACTTTAAAACAGAGAGTGCCATCTAGTGTTCTTTCAAAACAAAGACATTGTATCATGATACAGAAACAAACAGCTGATCATGTATCATGAGGCTTCATTTACCCATTACTGATGGTGATCTATAAAGATGTCAATGTTAAGCTAATATAAGGGACATAGTTAATGTAATAATAATAGCATCAGCTGTTTGACACTGTATCATGATACAACATCAGATGTTTGATACTGTGTCATGATACAACATCAGATGTTTGATACTGTATCGTGATACAACATCGGCTGTTTAATGTATCATGATACAACATCAGCTGTTTGATACTGTATCATGATACAACATCAGCTGTTTAATGTATCATGATACAACATCAGCTGTTTGATACTGTATCATGATACAACATCAGCTGTTTAATGTATCATGATACAACATCAGCTGTTTAATACTGTATCATGATACAACAGCTGTTTAATACTGTATCATGATACAACATCAGATGTTTGATACTGTATCATGATACAATAAAGTGATTCTGATTCCGTATGTTCTTGTTCTTCTTTAAAACCAAAAAAATCCCCCCCCCCTTTTAAACCTTTGGGCCCGGCGGACAAAAAAAAAAAAACCCCCCCCACAACAAAGGGGGGGCCACGGGGGGGGCCAAAAAAAAAACCCGGGACCGGGAAAAGGAAAAAAAAAAAAACTTGGGTGGTTTAAATTTTTCCCCCCCCCCCCCCCCCTTTTTTTGTTTTTTTTTTGTTTAAAAAAAAAATTTTAAACTAAAATAGCTTGAAAACAGACGACAAATTTTAGATAAAACCTTCACGAAAAGTCGAATAATGAAGCTTAGCTTTGATATCGTTCTAAAATACCACCCGGACCCACACATATTTTGAAGGAATTTTCACTCCATTTAAAAGAAAAGCTTTACCTAAAGCTCTATTTTCTTCCTTCTCTTGTGATAAAAACATGATGAAAATAAATGTCACAAGACTATAACAGCTTTATCCCACGAGTGGCTGCTTGGCAGAGGTCTGTGCTCTCCGTGTGCTTTTCCAGCTCTTTTCACAACGTACGTCAACAGATTCATTCATAGTATGAACAAAAAGAAGTTGACAAAAGTGTATGAATGAAGTCACGAGACACGTCTTCCTCTGAAATCAAACACAAAGTCACGTTGAAAACACAAAACCACAACCTGAGATCTTGTCCCTGGAGACGCTGGAGTACGGATCCTTCTCCGCTTTAGCTCCTCGTTCGGCCAGATGACCGGTCGGGTCGGCGCTGTAACGCTGTCCACTGCCGTCCTCACATCCTCCTTGAAAACGAAGGAAACGACAAGAATTATGTGGAATCAAACGTCGACTCTTGAGCGGGTCCAGCTCCTCCATCTAACATTTACCAGCAGCTCCGGGTGTCTTCAGCAAACACAAGATTGTATTCATTAAATAAACTCATTTATCATGAAAACATCCTCGACATCAACACACACACACAAACTTCTTCACACCTGATGAATCTGTCACACAAACACACAACATCGTTGATGAAAACTTGCTTATATCTGCTATTTTTCTTGTTTATTGAACGTGAAACCAACGTTTATGTGTTTATTTCAACACAAACGACTGAATAAATGTATTAAAAACTCCATCAAGATTTTCCTGGATGTAAAAACTGCTGTGATTTACGGACACAATTTGTAAAAAAGATACTTTATTAAACATTTACAGTTGACAAACATGACAGGATGTACAGACAGATGCAAAGACAAACATGTGAAATGTTGAACAAACAGTTAAAACATTAAAATATAAATAACAATTTCCACTTCATGTTGTGTTGAAATTGTTACACAAACGTTCCCTTCGTACCTGAAGCATTCGTGTGTGCTTTTGTTGGTGTTGAAACTAGACTCTGAAACCAGGTTAACCAGGTTAACCCTAGTTAGTCCGTCCTAACCTGCTACATGTTGATGGTTCAGCTGCTCACACCTGCTGGCTCTGGTATAAAACTTGATCAGTACCATCAGAATATTGAATTTATTTCAATTGTTAAAACTATTTTGTTGTTTTTTTAAATTAAAATGTTGTTTTTTTGCCGTTGAATTATTGTTTTGAATAATTCAATTAGTTGTTTATTGAAATATTGAATCTGTATTAAATAAAATAAATAGTTGAATACTTGAAAAAAAAAAAAATTGAATTAAATGACTCGTTTATTTTAGTGTTTTTTTTTTTTAAATAATTCTATTTAAATATTGGAATAAAAAAAATGACACATAGAGTTTGATTTTCTTATTCCATAATTTAAAAAATGCATTTTCTAAATTCAATTTTTTAAATTCGGAGCCTTTTAAATTTACAAAGACATGTTGGCATAATAGTTCTACCTCTAAGTTTACAAAAAAGTATACTAAACTCTGCAGCCAGAATTCTGAGCCGCTCTAGTAGAAGAACTCACATTTCTCCTTCAAACTCTTCACTGGCTTCCAGTTTCTTTCAGGATCATTTTAAAATTCTGGTTCTTACTTTCAGATCTATTCATGGTCAGACCTTCCATCAGTGATCTGATCCACTGAACCACTTGATCCAATCAGTCACGTGATCATCTCTGCATCACATGATTGGCTGAAAAATCAATTGGATTTAGAAAGTAAAAAATCTCCGTATGTTTAAAAAAAAAAAAATCTTAATTCAGTTTAAAAAATAATTCCGCTTTTCAAAATACTAATTATTCAATTAATTATTTAAAAAAAAAAAATTCAATGCTTTTAAATACAAAATTGAAACATAATGTTTGAAAGTTTGAACATTTGAAATGTTAAATTCACGCAGTATTCTGATGACACTGACGTCAGTCTGAACTCAGTCGTTCAAACTTCTCTGCCAGTGAAGTGAGTTTCTGGGGTGTGAGACTCTAAGGCGTCACAAGCGTCCGGTCAAGCTACCTGCTCCTGAAGTGAGGGCCGAGGCCAGAGCGCCGGTGCGAGGCGACGCCTGCTTCCTCAGCGTGCCGTTGCAGCGAAGGTCGTCCTGGTTCCCGCGGACGAACGCCGTCACCATCTGACCCCCCGAGGCCAAGTCCTGGGGGGCCACGCAGCCCCCGGTCACGGTGGGCACCGACACCAGCCTGGGGTGGGCGGGCAGGATGTTGTCCAGGCTGTAGTCCTGGACCGCATACTGACTCTGAACGGACAGACGAGGAGATACTCATTGATGTTGAAGAATAAAATAAAATCAAAAACAACTTCTTTGCCAAATTCAGGATGAAAATAAACGTCTGCAACACCTTCAGTAGAAAATATGTTTTTTTGGCAAGCATTAGAAAACAATCGAAGAGAAAATGAAGGACAATCGAAGAGAAAATGAAGGACAATCGAAGAGAAAATGAAGGACAATCGAAGAGAAAATGAAGAACAATCGAAGAGAAAATGAAGGACAATCTAAGAGAAAATGACGAAGAGAAAATGAAGAACAATCGAAGAGAAAATGAAGAACAATCGAAGGGAAATGAAGAAAAATCGAAGGGAAAATGAAGAACAATCGAAGGGAAAATGAAGAACAATCGAAGGGAAAATGACGAAGAGAAAATGAAGAACAATCGAAGAGAAAATGAAGAACAATCGAAGAGAAAATTAAGAAAAATCGAAGGGAAAATGAAGGACAATCGAAGAGAAAATGAAGAACAATCGAAGGGAAAATGAAGAACAATCGAAGGGAAAATGAAGAACAATCGAAGGGAAAATGAAGAACAATCGAAGGGAAAATGAAGAACAATCAAAGGAAAAGGAAGAACAACGAAGAGAAAATGAAGAACAATCGAAGAGAAAATGAAGAACAATCGAAGGGAAATGAAGAAAAATCGAAGGGAAAATGAAGGACAATCGAAGAGAAAATGAAGAACAATCGAAGGGAAAATGAAGAACAATCGAAGGGAAAATGAAGAACAATCGAAGGGAAAATGACGAACAATCGAAGGGAAAATGAAGAACAATCGAAGGGAAAATGACGAAGAGAAAATGAAGAACAATCGAAGAGAAAATGAAGAACAATCGAAGGGAAATGAAGAAAAATCGAAGGGAAAATGAAGGACAATCGAAGAGAAAATGAAGAACAATCAAAGAGAAAATGAAGGACAATCGAAGAGAAAATGAAGAACAATCAAAGAGAAAATGAAGGACAATCGAAGAGAAAATGAAGAACAATCGAAGGGAAAATGAAGAACAATCAAAGAGAAAATGAAGAACAATCGAAGAGAAAATGAAGAACAATCGAAGGGAAAATGAAGAACAATCAAAGAGAAAATGAAGAACAATCGAAGAGAAAATGAAGAACAATCGAAGAGAAAATGAAGGACAATCGAAGAGAAAATGAAGGACAATCGAAGAGAAAATGAAGGACAATCTAAGAGAAAATGACGAAGAGAAAATGAAGAACAATCGAAGAGAAAATGAAGAACAATCGAAGAGAAAATGAAGAACAATCGAAGAGAAAATGAAGAACAATCGAAGAGAAAATGAAGAACAATCTAAGAGAAAATGAAGAACAATCGAAGAGAAAATGAAGAACAATCGAAGGGAAATGAAGAAAAATCGAAGGGAAAATGAAGGACAATCGAAGAGAAAATGAAGAACAATCAAAGAGAAAATGAAGGACAATCGAAGAGAAAATGAAGAACAATCAAAGAGAAAATGAAGGACAATCGAAGAGAAAATGAAGAACAATCGAAGGGAAAATGAAGAACAATCAAAGAGAAAATGAAGAACAATCGAAGAGAAATTGAAGAACAATCGAAGGGAAAATGAAGAACAATCAAAGAGAAAATGAAGAACAATCGAAGAGAAAATGAAGAACAATCGAAGAGAAAATGAAGGACAATCGAAGAGAAAATGAAGGACAATCGAAGAGAAAATGAAGGACAATCTAAGAGAAAATGACGAAGAGAAAATGAAGAACAATCGAAGAGAAAATGAAGAACAATCTAAGAGAAAATGAAGAACAATCGAAGAGAAAATGAAGAACAATCGAAGAAAAAATGAAGAACAATCTAAGAGAAAATGAAGAACAATCGAAGAGAAAATGAAGAACAATCGAAGAGAAAATGGAGAACAATCGAAGGGAAAATGAAGAACAATCGAAGGGAAAATGACGAAGAGAAAATGAAGAACAATCGAAGGGAAATGAAGAAAAATCGAAGGGAAAATGAAGAACAATCGAAGGGAAAATGAAGAACAATCAAAAAGAAAATGAAGAACAATCGAAGAGAAAATGAAGAACAATCGAAGAGAAAATGAAGAACAATCGAAGAGAAAATGAAGAACAATCGAAGGGAAATGAAGAAAAATCGAAGGGAAAATGAAGGACAATCGAAGAGAAAATGAAGAACAATCGAAGGGAAAATGAAGAACAATCGAAGGGAAAATGACGAAGAGAAAATGAAGAACAATCGAAGAGAAAATGAAGAACAATCGAAGGGAAATGAAGAAAAATCGAAGGGAAAATGAAGAACAATCGAAGAGAAAATGAAGAACAATCGAAGAAAAAATGCAGAACAATCGAAGGGAAAATGAAGAACAATCAAAGAGAAAATGAAGGACAATCGAAGAGAAAATGAAGAACAATCGAAGGGAAAATGAAGAACAATCAAAGAGAAAATGAAGAACAATCGAAGAGAAAATGAAGAACAATCGAAGGGAAAATGAAGAACAATCGAAGAGAAAATGAAGAACAATCGAAGGGAAAATGAAGAACAATCTAAGAGAAAATGAAGAACAATCGAAGAAAAAATGAAGAACAATCGAAGAGAAAATGACAAAGAGAAAATGAAGAACAATCGAAGAGAAAATGAAGAACAATCGAAGAGAAAATGAAGAACAATCGAAGAAAAAATGAAGAACAATCGAAGAGAAAATGACAAAGAGAAAATGAAGAACAATCGAAGAGAAAATGAAGAACAATCGAAGAGAAAATGAAGAACAATCGAAGAGAAAATGGAGAACAATCGAAGAGAAAATGAAGAACAATCGAAGAGAAAATGAAGAACAATCGAAGAGAAAATGACGAAGAGAAAATGAAGAACAATCGAAGAGAAAATTAAGAACAATCTAAGAAAAAATGGAGAACAATCGGAAAAAAAATGAAGAACAATCAAAGGAAAATTGAACAACAAACGAGAGGAAGTGAAAACAGAGGAGGATCGTCAATGATAGGAAATAATTACTTAATGAAAAAAAACAATTGTTAAAACGACCGTTTAAAAAAACAAGCGTTTATTTTAAGACTGAATGAGCTTCTTTAATAATAATTAATATTTTCTTTCGGTTCATTCCAAGTGTTTGGAGAACAACAGGACGACTTCCAAGGACGGTTCCATGAAAGGATTTTAATTAAAAGTCTCCACAGTCAAGTCTCGACGAGGCTGTATCAGCGTGTCCTGCTGTCTTTTTATTTTCATGCTATTTCTGTCTCGTAATTGTTTTCATCCAAGTGTCCTCGGAGTCTCCGAGCTAAACGTCCACTTATCGTTCCTGGACAGAGGAGCCTTGTTAAATCACAAGTCATGAAACCATAAAAAGTTTTAAGGCGAGTTCACGGAAACTGCTTTTTATCGGCGCGACTTCCATAAAACGGGCTGTAAACGACACACAACTGTAGCACGACTGCATTATTTCTGGAAAATGAATAAACTGAGGAAGAAAAATCTACATTTCAGGAACTGGAGGTGTTTGGAAAAGTAAGACTTTTCTAAAAAGATGAATAAAAATGAAAACAACTCGCTTGAAAACACAGTTTGAATTCAAACAAGACGGTGAATTAATGACTATGATGGATTTTGAACTAAAGCGAGAAAATAAATCCAGATTCACAACGAAAGTTGATGGTTTTTCACTGACCCTGAACACCAGAGCAGCGAAAGTACAAAAACCACTTGAAAACAAATCCAAAGAAACTGAATCTAAAACAATCACAACCGTGTTACTGAAATACAAACAATGAAGATAAATCTTTCAACAATAACCAAGATAAACAATCTTACTGGAGTATTTGATTAAAGGATCACGTACAGAAGATCAATATAAACAGAACAAACTCAATATTTCTGTAGGAAAGAGAAACAGAAGTTTTTCTTTCCACATAATGTAAAGCAGGCCGACTGACCGTTAATAAATGCTGACAAACTATATGTTCCATCTAAAAAAAATTGCAGACAGTTTAGATGGATTTGTGTTATTAACATTATCGTCCTTTTTTTGTGGGAAATTCAATTTTGTGTCTGTTGACCATTTAATGTGTTTTCAAGTTTATTTTTCTCTTCCCTTCATTTTAAGACCAACATCACAGCAATAATAACATACATTCCATCAGGTTGTCAATTATTATTATTTTTTACAGTTTTAAGAAATACTGTCATGTTCTACAGTAGAACAACAGTCGCCAACTAAATACATGTATGTAGGTGGCAGCAGTCAATACATCCTGTGACAACTGAGGACGAGAGGATACAGTGAGTCCAGCAGCTTTTAAAGCAGATTTTTGGACATATTTTGGTTTGAAAACAAATGAAAGTAGTTACGACTTCGTCAAGAGTCATGTGGTCTGTAAATACTACAACACCAGAGTCAAGTACTGGACAATACTACACATATATATTTGTTACTACACTATCACAACACCAGAGTCAAGTACTGGACAATACTACATATATATATACTTGTTACTACACTATCACAACACCAGAGTCAAGTACTGGACAATACTACACATATATACTTGTTACTACACTATCACAACACCAGAGTCAAGTACTGGACAATACTACATATATATATACTTGTTACTACACTATCACAACACCAGAGTCAAGTACTGGACAATACTACATATATATATACTTGTTACTACACTATCACAACACCAGAGTCAAGTACTGGACAATACTACATATATATATACTTGTTACTACACTATCACAACACCAGAGTCAAGTACTGGACAATACTACACATATATACTTGTTACTACACTATCACAACACCAGAGTCAAGTACTGGACAATACTACACATATATACTTGTTACTACACTATCACAACACCAGAGTCAAGTACTGGACAATACTACACATATATACTTGTTACTACACTATCACAACACCAGAGTCAAGTACTGGACAATACTACACAAATATACTTCTTACTACACTATCACAACACCAGAGTCAAGAACTGGACAATACTACACATATATACTTGTTACTACACTATCACAACACCAGAGTCAAGTACTGGACAATACTACACATATATACTTGTTACTACACAATCACAACACCAGAGTCAAGTACTGGACAATACTACACATATATACTTGTTACTACACTATCACTATATATCGTATCCTTGTATCGTGACACATAGATACAAGTACACATGTACACATTACCTTGCTCTGTTCAATACGTGTTCTCGAAGGATACGCCAGCGGGGGAACGTTGAGTCCATGAGGCATCAAATACTCTTCAGCATCCATCAGGTCCTCCAGCTCCTCTTCATCCAGGAGACTCTGGAAGAACTTGCTGTCGTTTGGACTCGGAAGCTTCATACGGTCGTCTCCCTGAGGATGTAGCATGAACCTCAGATGGGGTAGAATATTTAAAAAAAAACACAATCCAGAGCAGTGCTCCTCCAAAAATGTACATCATCTGGGTGACTATTGATTATTACTGTCTGAAAGGTGTACTTTCAAAAAAACATTGTATTTTCTCTGAGGTTACAAAAGTCAGTAGCACTTAAGAATGGGGAACATATATTAACTGTTGATAAGATACTTATTTATCTGTGTATTGACAACTAATCAGCCACTAATAAACTATGATAAAATACTAACTCACACAATGTTCATTGAGACGATATTCTACGCTTAATAGCATTATAATGAACAGATCCAGCAGGAAAATTAATGACAGGTAATTAATGAATAAAGCAGTTATTAGAGATACACTTTGATAATAAATAGCTTTTCTATCCCTTACTAGGTGTAAGTACCATGAGAGAAGTAAATGACTGTAAACAATACTATCTCTGCTAAAGAAAACAAATATACAAGTATTAAAAGCATCCTAATCATTCAAAATAAGTCTTAATAATGATGCACATGTATAGTAGTTATGTTAGTTATGGTAGTTAGGAAGCTATTAATACTTTTTCCTTCAGTAGAAAAAGACTAAACTGTTAAACGTGTTTGAGGTTATAACTGTTCAAAGTATCGAAGTGAATGAAGTATGAATACGCTGCCACTTCAGAATAGGTTAAATTTCACAATTACAAATACTTATTTTCGAGCAATTGGTAAGTTATTAATACATTTATAGTTAACTAGAGACAGTATTATACAAAGAAGTACTTCTCTCATGGTACTTACACCTAGTAAGAGGTAAAGAGAGAGAAGCTAGTTATCATCAAAGTTATTCTTGTCCTGTTAATAACCAGTAATTGTTCAGCTTTAACTCTTTATTATTGTGATTTTTAAGGTAGAAGGTAGTTACGACGAACGAGGTGCGAGTAAATACTTTACGATGGTTAACAAGTGGGTAATTTCCTGTTGACACACAAGTGAATGAAAGGATTATTAACAGTTAATATGTGTTTCTCATCAGTCTCTGACTCTCGACACCTCAAGACGCTTGTTTCAAACAAGTTTATTAAAACAATATCAACAACCTGTAAACTAGTGGATGAACTATGATTTATTTTTACTGTTTTTATCTGAAAGTCTGTGAAGAAGAAAAAAGTTCTAGATTAGGAAAAAAACATATGTTGAGAATCAGAAATAAAAAAGGATTTAAACTTTAAGTTTTCTTAATATTAAACTCCACAAACCATCCTGTTTTTTGCTCTAAACTTCAGACCAAGAACTCCCCGATGTTTCAATCTCACAGCTTTAACAGCTTCTTTTAAAAATGGCTTTGAAACAAAGATCTCACAGAAAGAAAAGTCAGAAATCAAATCTCCTACTTGGATGACGAGATATCTCTGAGGGTCTCGAGCCATCCTGGTGAACTCTGCAGCCAGTTCTTTGAACTTGGGTCGACTGTCGGCGTCGATCATCCAGCCTGAAGGAACAAGCATTTGGTTGGTTAGCGCTGAAGAATCAACAAACAAAGAAGCTCTTATTAACCACACAAACAAAGAGTTGAAACTATTTTTAGTTGCACATTTCGTGTTGAAATTTCCTTTTTTGTCAAATTCAGTTGAAAGAACGACTTTGTCACCAAATCAACCATATGGTGCGAGGAACGGTCGGTGCCAGTTCGTCTTTGGATCGTAAAGTGTGAAGCCAGGATACGCCGGCGATGCTTCTCAGAGCAAAGCCCACGAGTGTTGGGTGGAAATGGAGGCGAAAGTAAAAATAAACTTTAACTGGTGGCAACTATCGTGTCTTTCACTGTGTGTCCCATTTAAAGTGGAGCGGTTTGTGTCGAACCGAGTCGCCGCGAAGGTGAATGAAGAAGTTAAACCGACGACACACTCGAACTCCTACGATGTGTTTCAGGGTCTGCCAGCGAGTCCAGGTGACGGCGAGGACAGGTTTCCAGCTCAGAGGAGTCCGGACCGAGCAGCGCTGGCACCGAACACGCCTGGCAACGCCGGCTCAAGGGCAGCGCCATCCCACAATTCCACGCTCGTCTAATTAAGAAGACGCCGCGTCAAAGGCGACCCTTTAAAAAAAAAAAAAACCTTTTTTCTCCTGTGAGTTTTGTGTTGCCAACATCCTTCAAAGGAAGAACGTGAGGTCACTCATCTAGACATCGTTCAAAACCTGCTCCAGAAATATTGTGCTGATGTAATAATAGTAAGTAAGTAAGTAAGTAAGTATATTTATTTATATAGCGCTTTTCCAGACCAGGGTCACAAAGCGCTTAAACAATCAAAACAATAATCAAAAAAGTACATACTTTAAAGATCAAGATAATACTGAGAACAACACAGGAGTTCCAGAAATTCAAGGAAAAGCCTGAACAAATAGAAACGTCTTAAGATGTTTCTTAAAGGAGTCAGTAGATCATCAAGAGCAAAGAGAGAGAAGATCGTTCCAAAGCTTAGGAGCAACAGCCTGAAAAGATTTCTCTCCTCTGGTCCTGAGCCGTGTGCGTGGAACCATAAGTAGATTCTGATCCACAGACCTCAGAGCCCGAGCTGGGGTGTAAGGCTGGATCAGATCACTGATGGAAGAGGAGCCTGACCATGAATAGATCTGAAAGTAAGAACCAGAATTTTAAAGTTGATCCTGAAAGAAACTGGCAGCCAGTGAAGAGTTTGAAGGATGGAGAAATGTGAGTTCTTCTACTAGAGCGGCTCAGAATTCTCGCTGCAGAGTTTTGTATGAACTGCAGACGAGACACATCCTTCTTGTTAAGACATGAAAACAAACTGTTACAATAGTCCAGACGAGAAGAAACAAACGCATGGATTATAAGATCCAGATCATGTTCCGACAACATTTTCCTAAGTTTAGAGATTTTTCTCAGTTGAAGGAAACAGTTTCTGGTCCGTTTTCTTCAGTGTCGACTTTCATCACATAAATGATTATATTATAAATTTTTATTTTTTTTATTAAATTAATTAAAGATTTTTTTAATAAATATTGATTTACTATTTATTACATAATAACAAATATATATATGTATATAACTCCCTCCTCCACTTCTATACTGTGTTGCTTTTTACTACAGTTTGTTGTTGTTGACATTATTTATTTAACATGTATTGAATTATTCTTGTTTATAATTGTGTTTTTGATTTACTATTTTTCAATATGTTTTAATGTAATGTATATTTAACTGCTGTGACGATTCAAATGTCACCAATTCTTTAAGATAAATCTCATTTTAAGCTCACAAGATTCAAGAGATAATCCAGGGATGTCCAAAACCTTTCCGGTTTGGATGAGACGCAAATGAGTTGATCCTCGTGTCGATGTTTAATAGTGTGAGTTGAATAACAAAGTGTTTCATCATTTACAGCAGTGCTGATGAAACTCATGACGACACTATGAAGCTTCAGTATCACCACTAGACATGTGTCAGTCATTTATATTTGTAAAGATTCTTTTAGTCGTGTCTGGATTCTCTTTTGAAGATTATTGTCGTAAATTCACTGTCTGAGTCAAATGAACATGATAGTAATAATAATTCATAAGTTTTCTATAGTGCAAGGTACGCTAAAGTAACTTTACGTTAACCATAAAAAAATGAAGAGAGAGGAGGGTGGAGGCGACGAAGGCAAAAGCTCATGGTGTGTATGTTTGGTTCTGATGATGGGGTTGAGGGTCTCGGTGGAGCGAGTGGAGGAGGTCGTTCAGGCAGGAAGGGGCGTGGTTCTTAACAGGGTTCGTCGGCGGCGAGGAGGATCTTGAAGTGTATCTGCTGAAGCCGGTGAAGTTGACGGAGGACGGGCGTGACGTGTTCTCTGGAGGGTGCGAGGGCAAGTGTTTTGGACATATTGCAATTTTTGTAGAGCAGTGGAGGAGAAACCATACAAGGACGCTTTTGAGTGTGATGGTGACAAATAAATGAATTTGTTTTTCTGCGGCAGGAAAGGAGAGAGTTGGTCGGAGGCGTACTATGTCCCGGATGATAGAAGGATATATTGGTTTATACATGGATTATATTTGTGACTTGAAAGAGAGTAGGGGGTTCATGTAAATACAGAGGTTCCTGATCAGGGGGGAGTGAGTACAAGAGTGACCATCGATGGGGAGAGAAACGTTCTGGGAGGCGGAGAAGATGGATTTTGGGCCAAAGATTATGATTTCCGTTGCATTGCTGTTGAGTTTGAGAAAGTTGTTGTTCATCCAGGATTTAATGTCGGTGAGGATGTCGGTGAGGGTTGAGAGAACGACTGGGGCGATGGTTCTGGTGGTGATAAAGAGTTCGGGCGTCGTCAGCAGAGCGATGGAAGTGAAGTTAATGGCGGCGGATAATGTGACAACGTGGGAGCATATAGAGTATGAAGAGGAACGAGCCAAGCACTGAGCCTTGGGGGACTCCATGTGAGACGGGGGTGGTGCAGGATTTTTCCTGGATAATCAGTGAGACGTTCAGACAATGTCCTCCTGACCACCGAGAAGATACGATGATCCTCTCAGATGTTGTTTGAGGTTTCTGAAGACTTGACCTTGTATGACCCTGTACAGGCAGAACCACTTGAAGAAGGGAAATAAATCTGACTCAGAATTCTACGATACAACAAAAACCTTGAGGGAAAACCTCAGAAACATGACATTTCAGGTATTTAAAGAAGCTTATGAAAATATCGTCTCCTGTGAGGGGTCAACACATCCATTCAGAGGTCACTCAGAGGTCAAACCTACATTTGACCATGACCATGTAGACGTCGATGGTGCAGATGGGCGGCTGTGGAAGTCGCTCCCCTTTCTCCAGCAGGTCCGGGATGTCTCTGGTGGAGATCCCGTCGTAAGGTTTGCCTCCGAAGGTCATGAGCTCCCAGATGGTGACCCCTGAGAAGAGAAGGGACAGAAGAGAGTGAAGAGAATCGTAGACACATGAATGTAAGAAAGGCAGGATCGCTCCGGCACAAAAGAATAGTTGAAACAGATCTGAAAGTGAAATAAAGTGGAGCAGATTCCGTGAAAAGCAAATGTGTTGAACAGGAGAAAGAGCAGGATGAATGAAGAGTGTTAACAAAGAAGGCCAAAGAAATGGAGGAAAATGGAAAAGATCAAAGTCTGTGGAATCTGTGATTAAAAAGGAAGTGAAGAAATGATAGAATGACGAAACTCTTCTCAGGGTTAAATGGTGACTTTTTTCAGAGAAGTCTCTCAATTAAAGTGAATAAAAAAGAAAATCTCATGTTTCAAAGGCTACGACTTGAATGAAGCTGGAAAAAAATCAGTTAAATGTCATAAATGACAAACTGATGTAACCTCTTGCATTTTCATCTTAGTTACACATTTTCTTTTCATTGTTTTAATCATTTGTCTTAAAGAAATATGTCCTTACAATTGAAACCAAAGGAAAAATAACTAATACTAATAATTTATACTTCAATGGCATAAAAAAACTGTTTATAAACATGTGGATATTTTTCTTTGAAGGAAATAAAAGAGGAAAGAAACTAAATACATTTCTAAACCAAACGTACCTTCATGCAAGGTTTAATATTTTTAAATAAACATTATAGATAACATTTATGTTTTATATATGATACTTACTTTTTTACTTATGAATTGAACTTTTGCAAATATAGATAATAAACATCCAAATAATGCAATTTATTTAACTCATTTTATGATTTTATTGAGTACTTTTAAATGTATCTGCTCATCCTTAAGAGTTTTTTGTTGGTTTTAACTAAAGAAAGACAAATGTACTAGTGTGAGAGTAAATCTAAGTTTGTGTTCTTGTGTGTCTCTGCTGACATTAAGATCAACATTCAAAACTAAACACTAAACTGAAGCTATGTCACTGAAGACGCGTCTTCGGTGCAGATACCAACGCAAAAATGTCTCGAGAAAACAATAATAACACAATGAAACACAACCTAATAACTTGTTTAAATTGGAGAAAAGTGTTGTCAAGTGTCGATGATAGTGTTTCAACGACTGGTTACAATCAGTGTTAAAAAGTAGTAGAAGAAGAAGCTGTCGAGTCATTTCCTGTTAGTGCGTAGCAGCAGAGTTTGATCTGAGACAGTACTAGACTGTCAAAATTTGTGCAATGCACAAGTAAGTGCACTGACTTTCAGTGTATTGTAAAGCAGTGCACTTAGAGAAGTGCACGATCTGGGACACAGCACCTGTGTTTACACAAGAGAATGCTCGGCTATCATCGCACACTCCTGACGTACAGTGAAGCAATGACTAGTTTTCTCTCAGGAACACATTTTAAAAACATGAAAAACAAATCAGTGGAAATGAAGCAAACGTGTCTCACCGTAACTCCAAACATCACTTTGATGTGTGAACTTCCTGTAATGAATACACTCCAGAGCCATCCACTTGATCGGCATCTGTCGAAGAGAAGCATTAGTGGCACCAGAGTCCAGTCCAGACTTTACCGGGTTTTCAAGAGACAAACTCCACAAACAGCTTTTGTGAAGAAGTATTTCCTGCTCAGTAAAAGTAAATAATCCCAGTTTGATGGACACAGAAGGAAGTGAGAGGAGCGAAGACGAAGTAATGAACCAGGATTATGGAGGATAAACACTTGTGCTAAGAGAACACTTAAGATTGATTTGGTTGCGTCTATATTGGACTCTGACTCTCCAGCACCCCACAGCAAATCAATTGGCCCAGTAGAGCAGAAAAAAGTGTTCAGCGGCTCCTCTTAAATACTCCTTCGCGCTGTGTTTTTGTCTTGACCTGCGAATATGAAGCAATAAATAATGCTTAATGTGGATTATTAAGGCTCTCCGGTGGCTCACGGACAGATATGAAAACTCGACTTCTGGTTTTGATTCGTCTTCGACGCAGATACGAAGAAACATTCAGAGACAAGATGGAGATTCAAGAATTAAAAACTGAGATGAGGTTTATCAAAGTTCACAGACACACAGATTAATGAACGTTAAATTCAACACAAAATAATAAATAAATGTCCAGGTGTGATGACTGTAAGGAAATGACAACTTTACTGTAATCAATCATCTAGATTTAACACACATTTCAAATGGTCACTTGATTAACTGATAATCTTTTCCTATTCTTGCATTGGATTCACTTAAATTAAACTCAGGTTCACAACTCAAAGGCCGAGGTCAGACACACAGAAAGATGAAACAATCCCAGATTCCAGGAATTCAGTGTGAACATGTTTGAGAACTCACACTGAAAGACACAACAGTCCAGTAAGTTGCTGGGAACAAACTCTCTCTACAAAACAACAACCTTCAGTAAATTTCCACTACGGTTATGTGCGACGGCCATCTTAGAATCAAGTGTTTACAGTTACTGACCAATCCTACATGTACATTTGACTAGAGGCGTTAACCTGAATATTCTACTATAAAGATCCACCATTTTGTCTGATCTTTGCGTTCTGGCATTCGAAATTGCGAAGACTGTATAGATCTCTGTCGATAGATCTCTCTGTTGCTAGATCTCTCTGTTGCTAGATCTCTCTGTCGCTAGATCTCTCTGTCGCTAGATCTCTCTGTCGCTAGATCTCTCTGTCGCTAGATCTCTCTGTTGATAGATCTCTCTGTCGCTAGATCTCTCTGTCGCTAGATCTCTCTGTTGATAGATCTCTCTGTCGCTAGATCTCTCTGTTGCTAGATCTCTCTGTTGCTAGATCTCTCTGTTGCTAGATCTCTCTGTTGCTAGATCTCTCTGTTGCTAGATCTCTCTGTTGCTAGATCTCTCTGTTGCTAGATCTCTCTGTTGCTAGATCTCTCTGTTGATAGATCTCTCTGTTGCTAGATCTCTCTGTTGCTAGATCTCTCTGTTGCTAGATCTCTCTGTTGCTAGATCTCTCTGTTGCTAGATCTCTCTGTTGCTAGATCTCTCTGTTGCTAGCGCCCGTGTTCACGTAAGTTTTTCTCTGACTTCTGCATAATTCACTAAACGAGCATTTTTCTTAAACTCATCCATGTGTCTGTCCTTCCATCCATCCATCCATCCATCCATCCATTTAAAATCCATCCATCTATCTTGTATCTATACAACCATTTATTTACTTATCCATCCATCTACAAATCAATCCATTTATCCATCCATAGATCTACATATCCATCCATCTACACACAGTATCTATCTATCTATCTATCTATCTATCTATCTATCTATCTATCTATCTATCTATCTATCTATCTATCTATCTATCTATCCATCCAACCATCCATCCTTCCAACCATCTATCCTTCCATCCATCCATCCTTCCATCCATCCATCCATCCTTCCATCTATCTAACCCATTAGCTTTATAATGAAGAGTGAATGGATGTAATGAGTTTATTTCAATTAAATTTGTAATAAACCAAAAGTTTCTAAGTATATCAAAAACATCAGGTCATGGTAGTCACTCTTTCACAGTGAGTTCCATTTGAATAATATTCATTTCCATCGTGATGGTCTCATATAATGGGATAATATAGTGAGTGTAAACCCACGGAATGTAAAGAATACATATTTAGAGATATTAATGCAAACAGCTTTAGTTGCTCTTGGTTGTTTTAATTGTGCATATTCAGTGTGTAGTTCATTCATTATTCATCGCTTTTTACTTACAATATGCAATTTAAGCCAGAGGATGATTTGATTTAGGTTCATTATCATCTTTCTTCATATATAATCTTATTTTTCAAGACGTTAAACATACTCCGGGGGAAACCTTCAAGGCCTCGTAACGAAGCAGAAATGTGTGTAAAGTGCAGCGTTGAATAATTAACAGGCAGATCCTGCTGATGGATGAAGGAACGTCGACTCTCACCTTCCCTCCGTCCGCGTTGTACTCCTTCTCATTAACGTCCAGGAGGCGAGCCAGGCCGAAGTCGGTGATCTTGATGTGGTTGGGAGATTTCACCAGGACGTTCCGAGCCGCCAGATCCCTGTGGACCAGGCGGCGCTCCTCCAGATACATCATCCCCTGCAAACACAGGCTTCACATGAGGACGAGGGGAACACGGCGGTTGCAGGTATTTACATGCACGACTGAGTCCTGCTCGACGCCGCCATCTGTCTCCCTCGTCGCCAGCGCCGTCATTAGAGTTCTTATAATTATTCCTGTCATCATCATTACCGCACTATGTTCCAGCGCCGCCATCCATCACCGGCGAGACGGTGGAAGTCCCGTCTTCATTGTTAAACGCTTGGCGATGCAATAACGGCGGCGGATCCATAAACATCAACCCGAAGGAGGGTTTTCAATTAAAAAGCAAAACCCACAGGAGGGAAGAGATGTTGATATAAAACATTTAATCTCTGGAACAATCGAGAAAGCGGCTTTCGCAGCGTTCTATAATTTAATTGATAGTGATCATCTGCCAAAACAAGAAAGGAAGAATAAAAATCCATCACAAAGTTTTATTGTCCGTCTAAACTCTTCGGTGGATGAAGTTGGGAACCTGTGGAAGAGTTAATGTGACTCGTTTCCTGGATAAGAAGAGATAAATGACCCGACTCACATCTCAAGACCCTTTTTATCATTTTCTTCTGTGTTCGTCTCTGTGTTGTCTTGACCTGTTCAAGTTTTTTAATTTTTATGTATTTTTAACTGTGTATTGTTCTGTTGTTTAAATGTTGACAGATCCTTTGCAACTTTACTCCAGTTACATGTTTTCTTGAAACACTTTTTTTTAAAGGTTTGATGAGACACCAACTGATCAGACGCCATTTAATTTGGATCATTTTGCCATTTTTTCAGGATTATTTCTTTCAATTACTGCAAAGAAATTGCAATAAACTTGGCAGAAATGCCACAATTTGAAGTAGAAAAAAGCATCAAAAGGAGTCGGATGGTTTGTATTTCCCTGCTCTTTCATGTTTCGAGGTTTTTCTCTCAATATTTTTGTCAAATAATAATTAGCTTGATAGTAAAACACTGATGTCATTTTTTAAAAATATTTTTATCTCGTCATTTCTTAAAGATTACTATCTATCTATTAATCTCTCTGGAGATCTCCTTCGAGAAATTTGGTTTCCAGTTCACAGCAGACGTTAAAAGGAACAAAAGTTAAAGAAAAACATGAACAAAGAGCAATTAAAAGGAACAAAGTGCAAATAGATAACAAAGTGCAAATATTAAGAGCATAGATCAAAGGAAATAACGCAAAGAAAATAATACAAAGGTAAAAGAATACGTACAAAATACACAATATTATTGCTCTAACATTTTGTCACTTTAATTTTAAAGTTTTTTTAAAATAATCCTTAAAAAAAACAATAGAATCACAATCAATAATCAGGTTCTATTTGCACATCTGGCTGTTTGACACCAAATACCTGGTGTAGTTTTCACTCCTAACCTAGAGCAACACACTAATACTCACGTAGGTAAACACACACCCTGACAGTGTTGCTGTTGTCGTCCTTAACGAATGAACTCAATGCCTTGAATCTCAATATCTCTAATTTAATCAATGTATTATGAAGAGATTGAGGAGAAACATTTACAAAAGAGATTGAATTAAGTCGACTTTATGGAGGGAACAGAGACGTTTAAACAAAGTGGCTTCTGCTATTGCTCATCTTGTTCCTGACTTTTCAACAGCCTCTTTAAAGTGGCGAGAGGATGAAGAAATGAGGCCTCATTTGAAGCCATAACAAATTGGATTTATTTTGAAATGGGCTGCAATAAGAAGGAGGCTGGATGTGGGAGGAGGCTCGCAGCAGACGGAGTGGAGCGCTCGCAGCCTAAGAGGTGAGATTACATTGCTAAGGCTATAATCTCGGTCGCTTGTTTCGAGTCCCTCGTCGGGAAGACGCTGTCGGCTCAGGACACGCCTGCACATTTACTCCCCGGCTCGGAAATTCAAAGCGACTCGGTGGAGAATTCTCCGGCATGTGAGAGCAGAATGTTCTTTAGCAAAGAGACGGAAATATGACGACTGTGGGTGTGAGGAGGAACATTTTGATTAGCCTGAAGTTTAGTATTCACTGAATGTCATCAAGTTTCCATGTCTGTGTCAACTGTGTTGTTGCAAATACAATGATGTCCTGACGGATACTTGTTCAGGCTCCTTGTGCTCTTGATGATACTACTTAAGAATATTCTCAACTCTGGTGTCATTAAACATCAACTAGTATCAACTCTGGTGTCATTAAACATCAACTAGTATCAACTCTGGTGTCATTAAACATCAACTAGTATCAACTCTGGTGTCATTAAACATCAACTAGTATCAACTCTGGTGTCATGTAGTGAATGTTCTTCAAGACGCAGTAACTTCTCATCATGACCATGTTTTACAATCATTACTTTATAAAGTTGCTCTGAAATCTGGACAAACGAGGGGTTACGAGAGTCTATTATGATGCAATAATGGCTAAACTCCTCCTCCAGCTGTAATCACGCTTTGCTTATAAAACGAGTTCCTTGGAGGTGGAGGCGACGGTGAAGATTCGCGGTGACAAACCTCCATGTTTGACCAATCACAGCAGAGTAGTGGGCGGAGCTTAAGATCATTTCTATATTTAAATATTTCAATGAAAAGAGAGTTTTTGTAAAAACAGACCTACACACCTACACACACGCACAGACAAACACACACACACA
>JACEEU010000710.1:2091261-2166261 GCA_016630915.1 Callionymus lyra
AACGTCAACCATTCAAACCCATTCATGATGTAGAAAAACAGAAAAAAATACCTGATTTGACGATAAAGACAGATATTTTCCACTTGCTATATGGATATTTAAACATCACTGTATCGATTCCTTTCATTAAAAAAACACTATATTTTCGTTTCTTTGCAGGGTGGGGGCTTTAATGCATTTCATTATTATTATGGTCATTATTTTGGAGTGTGTTTCTAAAATAATGATTTTTTTTCCGTAGTGAATTTCCAGGAGACCTAGAGGTGACTGAGGATGAGAGGATACAGTCAACTCCAGTAGCTTTCAAAAGTGATGATTTTAGTTCCAATAATTCAACCAAAAGTTTATCAATATCATATCATGAGCAGAATATATCGCGTAGAATCATTTATTGTATCGCTACAGCCATACACCGACGGGAGTAGGCCGCAACGCAGCACACAAGCACACCATCAGGGCGAACAGGGTTATGTGTCTTGCTCAAGGACACAACAAGACAATCCTAGATGGGATTGAATCTGGAATTTTGAGATTTACGCTCTCGTTATTCTGATTTAAGATACAATTGTTTAGATTCATGTCTAAAGTTTAAAACTCTATATGAAGAGTCAGAGTCACAATGAAGTCATTCAAGTACAAGGAACCCGTAGCTGGAGGTCTAGAAATCCACAAGACGATTGTGTGTTGGATTCATTATTATCCGCCGACAGTTGATTCAACACCTTTACAATCTCAAAAGAAAAAGTACATGTTCTTATGCAACCCACACACGGAGTTATCAGAGTCGGTTGCTTTTAAACGTAGCTACATAAGAAAAGAAGAAACAATCGACCGACACAAGAGAACATGTCAGATGTTCTCTCAGAACTTTCCCAGCGACTCTCAGCATGAACTCAAAGGTACTTTTTTCCCTTCCTTCGGATCCTGGAGGTTGACCCGGGCCCGGGTTCTTTGTCACCCCGTCATGACGCGCTTTGTTACGAGCGGCGATGACGAGCTTCGACACAAATAGCATGTTGCTCATCTTCCCCGACTCGCAACCCACGGTTCCCCCAAAAAACCTTCTTCAGGTAATTACCGGAGCATCTTTTGTGTGGCAGTTTGGAAGCATGACTCATGCGCCTCACTGCTAATTGCGTCGTCTTTTGTGCTGCGCTTAAGAAGAATGCCAACCCTCTCCCACGGAGACGCCGCTACGATACCTATTCTGAGCGGCGACGGCGTGGGAAACACTGGTGACATCAGCATCTGCTTGACGTCGCAGGGTTTGAAGCCACGGCGCCTCGGGGATCGAGAGCCGGGAATTATGGGAACGAGGGGGAAACAAATCAAGAGCCGGGAGTTGAAGGAAACGATCAGACGGAGATGATCATGAAAGTCGGACGGTTTTCTACTCCGACCTCAATGTTGGGCTGAGATTAGGAAACTTTATTATGTGAGAAGGTACGAAAATAAACACCAACGTAACCATGACGACAGACTAACATGTCCATTTTATACATTATGTATTTTATTTCCTGTCAGAAGGGGCCGATAAAAACTAACGGACAAATAAAGAATAAAAAATTATGGAGATACTTTAATGTTAATTTGAAATTTATAACATTTCATATTTAAAATTAATTGTATTTGTATGTATTCTAAAGAAAAAGAAATCCCATTTAATAACATGTACATTTTAAATAAATTACAATACAAAAACGTTATTATCATCATCAACATAAATATAACATTTAATTCTATTTACATCTATTTATTTTTGAATGATATAAAAGCACTAAGAAAAATATTAAAAACAATACCCATAACAATAAAAGATGGGTATTGTTACATTGTTAGTTTATCAAGTAAGTAAGTAGAGACTTCTAGTAAAGCTGTTAATTATCTTAACCTCTTGTCCGCCGCACTTGCCCGAGGGGTTAAAAATATTTCATCACAACTCTCAGGGGAATCAGAAGCAAAATCGATGTAAAAGACAGAAAACTAGTGTTTCTCCTCACGACATAAACGAATGAACAATAAACATCATTAAGATCCATTTATATTAAGTAAGTAAGTAAGTAAGTAAATTATATTTGTAGAAGGATTTCTCTCCTCTGGTCCAGAAGTTCAGGAACCATCAGTAGATTCTGATCCACAGACCTCAGAGCCCGAGCTGGGGTGTAAGTCTGGATCAGATCACTGATGGAAGGTCTGACCATGAATAGATCTGAAAGTAAGAACCAGAATTTTAAAATGATCCTGAAAGAAACTGGCAGCCAGTGAAGAGTTTGAAGGAGAAATGTGAGTTCTTCTACTAGAGCGGCTCAGAATTCTGGCTGCAGAGTTTAGTATGAACTGCAGGCGAAACACATCCTTCTGGTATAGACTCAAAATAAACTGTTACAATAGTGTAAACGACACAAACACATGGATTATAAGATCCAGATCATGTTGTGACATCAAGTTTAGAGATTTTCCTCATTATTATTATTTATTTCATCTGAATAATGTATCATCCGATGCTAAAAATACACCTTCCTTCCTGCCTCGTCATCAGAAACTTGACGAACATTCGATTCAAAGTGGATTATTGGAGGATATTCCAAACCATCTCTGACGGCGACGAAGGGCTGAAGTGAAAAGTTATTATCAAAAGACATCATTAGTCAACACGACTCGTCGCGGTGACTCGAGCGTCGGCACAAACGTCATTATTCTTCACTTAAAACAGCAAAGACTGTCGCCACGAAACAACATCCGACTCCGTCAGCGTTGAATAGTAAACGTGGTGTTTAATGACACGCTTTGTCGTTCATTTGTCAATTTATCCAATTCAACAAAACATGTTTCATGAATTAATCATGACAAGCTCTTGTTTCCAGCACTTTTTTTAAAATGTCGTCGCCGGAACCTTCGCTCACGTCGTCCTAATGAGAACAGGACGCGAAGCCAGGAGTAAACAAGGAGTTGTTGTCGGAAAGGTAAGCGCTCGGACTTTTGAATCTTATGAATTCATGCATGATAGGAATCCTTTGACCTTCACCACCCACGGAGGCAGAGAAAACAAACTCAAATAAAAGACACAATGATGCTAAAAACACGCACAAGTAGCTCCAGTCATGACTCTCTGTTTTCACAAATATTTGGAAGATTTTGAGTCAAAAAAACATGATATAGTTTCGCCCCAAATACAGTTGAATCGACAGGATTTAAGTGAATGAAGAAACACTTAGAATCACTTCAATCTCTAAACTCTGGGAGACTGGAGTCTATCCCAGTATCATAGGGCGAGAGGCAGGGGACACCCTGGACAGGACGCCAGTCTGTCGCAGGACACACAAAGACACACAACCATTCACACACACACTCATACCAATGGATAATTTCCCTCAAGTTTTCAATCAACCTCTGTATGATTTTGGACTGTGGGAGGAAACCGGAGTGTCCGGAGTAAACCCATACTAACACGGGGAGAAGGAGTTTTAATGATAAATTCCAACTCTCCTGTCATGTAGTGAATGTTCTTCAAGACGCAGTAACTTCTCATCATGACCATGTTTTACACTTTATTACTTTATAAAGTTGCTCTGAAATCTGGACGAACAAGAGGTTACGAGAGTCCATTATGATGTAATAATGGCTTCACTCCTCCAGCTGTAATCATGCTTTGTTTATACAACTAGTCCCTTGGACTCAAACACACACTGATAATACAATAGAGTCACACATCGCAACAACACACACACACTGACGATTCAATAGAGTCACACATCGCAACAAAACACACACACTGATGATACAATAGAGTCACACATCGCAACAACACACACACACTGATGATACAATAGAGTCACACATCACAACAAAACACACGCACTGATGATACAATAGCGTCCAACATCGCAACAACACACACTGACGATTCAATAGAGTCACACATCACAACAACACACACACACTGATGATACAATAGAGTCACACATCGCAACAACACACACACACACACTAATGATACAATAGAGTCCAACATCACAACAACACACACACACTGATGATACAATAGCGTCCAACATCGCAACACACACACAAACACTGATGATACAATAGAGTCACACATCGCAACAAAACACACACACTGATGATACAATAGAGTCACACATCGCAACAACACACACATACTAATGATACAATAGAGTCACACATCACAACAACACACACACACTGATGATACAATAGAGTCCAACATCACAACAACACACACACACACACACCTCTACAAATTAAACCTCCAAACACAATAACCAACTCATCAGTAATAAAAACTGCTACGAGGTCAGTTTCAAAGTGTGATAACTTTTATCCAAGCGTGACATGTTTGACGACAGAGTTCAAGGACAACGAATCCACGTCCTGGAGTCAGAATCCTTCAAACTCAAAGCTCGGAAAGTTAAACCCAGAGTTGGAGAATAAACTTCTCGTACGCGGTTCATTCAGATTCCTGTAGCTCCGACTGTAGTCGAGCCAAATCCACCTCCATGCCAACGACGGTCTTCTCTGGGATCAGGTGTCTCTTCCCCGACATATGCCAAACGCCACGACCTTGTCCTGAAAGTCGCGGCAGGACAAGAGGGGAGTCGCGGGACAATGGTGGGGGTGGAGGACGACGCTGGCGCCAGATGGATATGTTAATGTGGCTGGCACCGAGTCACTTGCGACTGGAGGTTCTTCCTCGCTCTCCGCCCCGCATCCAGTCCGAGCGAAGCCAAGAGGCAGCTGGAGTCTGGCACCGACGACCAGTCCACACTCTGTACAGTAGAAGTTTGTGGACTGAAGCGACGGCCTCTCGGTGTAGAGCGTGTTGTACTGTAGGTGGAAGGTTCTAGGTTCTGATGGTTCTGATGCTTCTGAAGGTGTGGGCAGCAGAGTCTAGTGAAGACCAGGTGATGCCTGAGGGGGTTCGAAGGGGTGGGAGTCATGAAACGCCGAGACGCCTCCAGAGGAAACCGAGCTTGATTCGAAAGCAGCGCCGGCGCCTACAGGAGGATCTTTAAAGTCTGCGCTTTATTTTTAGGAAAACACTCCCAGAAGTGAAGAAGGTGTTTTCCTGTGAGAGTCGAGGTGTAAACGTTAGAAAAACTGTTTACTGTGGTTAGAATCCAGAGTCGTTCTGACCTTCTCTGCTCTCGTCTGCTCTGGTCTGGACACCAGTGCTGTGTCTCAAACATACTTCTCTTAGTGTACTAGAAGTTAGTATCATCAGGATAGTGTACGTACTAACTAGTAACTAATCCTCCACAGATAGTATGTCTCAAACATACTTCTCTTAGTATACTAGAAGTTAGTATCATCAGGATAGTGTACGTACTAACTAGTAACTAATCCTCCACAGATAGTATGTCTCAAACATACTTCTCTTAGTATACTAGAAGTTAGTATCATCAGGATAGTGTACGTACTAACTAGTAACTAATCCTCCACAGATAGTATGTCTCAAACATACTTCTCTTAGTATACTAGAAGTTAGTATCATCAGGATAGTGTACGTACTAACTAGTAACTAATCCTCCACAGATAGTATGTCTCAAACATAGTTCTCTTAGTATACTAGAAGTTAGTATCAACAGGATAGTGTACGTACTAACTAGTAACAAATCCTCCACAGATAGTATGTCTCAAATAATACTTCTCTTAGTATACTAGAAGTTAGTATCATCAGGATAGTGTACGTACTAACTAGTAACTAATCCTCCACAGATAGTATGTCTCAAACATACTTCTCTTAGTATACTAGAAGTTAGTATTCATCAGGATAGTGTACGTACTAACTAGTAACTAATCCTCCACAGATAGTATGTCTCAAATCACATACTTCTCTTAGTGTACTAGAAGTTAGTATCATCAGGATAGTGTACGTACTAACTAGTAACTAATCCTCCACAGATAGTATGTCTCAAACATACTTCTCTTAGTATACTAGAAGTTAGTATCATCAGGATAGTGTACGTACTAACTAGTAACTAATCCTCCACAGATAGTATGTCTCAAACATACTTCTCTTAGTATACTAGAAGTTAGTATCATCAGGATAGTGTACGTACTAACTAGTAACTAATCCTCCACAGATAGTATGTCTCAAATAATACTTCTCTTAGTATACTAGAAGTTAGTATCATCAGGATAGTGTACGTACTAACTAGTAACTAATTCTCCACAGATGATGTATATATATATATATATATATATATATATATATATATGACGTAACTTCCGTTTACAACGTCACTAAGATTGAGTCGTTTAGTGTAGATAGTGTCCATCGATCCATACTCAGTTTTTTTTTTTCGGTTTTTGGTCTCAGTAACTTTTTCAGTTTACGCCAAACATTTTAATTTTAACTTAACTGTAAAAATCTATTTTTGACTAAAACACCATCAACGATAGAGACTCATCACCGTCCTCACAGGAGTGGCTCGGAGACGACAGTTGCCTTTATTTCCATCACAAATGAAAGTTCAGAGGTTTTCTTGTTAAAGATGATAAGAAATATTTATTTTCTTAGATGAAGAAGAAAACTTCATGTGATGTCATATATCTGGGATGATCCATTTTATTTATTTAAATCTTCTATTTCCTAATTGTCGGATGCGTCGGATGCGTCGGATGCGTCGGATGCGTCGGATGCGTCGGATGCGTCGGATGCGTCGGATGCGTCGGACCAACAGCGATGTATCAGTTCTTCATATTGAAATAAACGAAGCCACAGGAACCTCAAGGCTGTTTGTTTTCGTCGACTCTGTTACAAACATGTAATTTATCTAAACAGCAGATAAACCACACAACTTGGCGGGAGACGGTAATTACCAAAACCCACCTTACTTATGGTGCCAACAAAACAGCGAACCCCCATGATGCCTTGCTACACGCTGCTCTGTTTAATGACGGCTGATTGGTCGCTACGATCCTGTGATAATCTATAGTGACTGGAGCGTCGAGAGAAACTATGTTTCTATTTATTTCTATCAGGAAGCAACAACTAAATAATGCATCAAGACTGGAGGAAATCTTGCTCGTTTAGTTAATTGTTGACCTTTAGAAGCTCTGCCTGCTGGAAAACTGCCTGAAGAAAGAGAAAAATGTCTGATATCGACGTGTACTGGATTTTCCTGGCACTATGAGAGTCAAACTTTATGTTAACATGACTTTTTGAACCTTTTCAGGGTCGACTCGGTTACTAAACTCATCAATCGAGGGGAAGATCTGACACGGACTCGTCTTTAAAGACAAAACTAATGCGTTTCAAAAGATAAAACACTGGAACGTGACAAACTCAACTTTGTATTTTGAGTTTTTAAAAAGATTCTTTAGCAGAGATTCATCAACTTCAGCAACTTAATCTAACAGCAGTCGTTCAGAAGCGAACTGTGAAGAGTCGTGTTAAGAACTGAGCCGAGAAAACTCACAGTAGCAGCTCCTGCATGAAGGCGTCACATGGTAAGGAAGTATGTAAGTAAGTAAGTAGGTAAGAAGTTAAGTAGGTAAAAAGGTAAGTAGAAGGTAAGTAAGTAAGTTAATAAGAAGGTAAGTAGGTAAGAAGACAAGTAGGTAAAAAGGTAAGTAGGTAAGAAGGTAAGTACGTAAGAAGGTAAGTAAGTAAGAAGGTAAGTACGTAAGAAGGTAAGTAGGTAAGAAGGTAAGTAAGTAAGAAGGTAAGTAGGTAAATAAGTAAGTAAGAAGGTAAGAAGGCAAGTAGGTAAGTAAGTAAGTAAGTAAGAAGGTAAGTAAGTAGGTAAGTAAGTAAGTAAGTAAGAAGGTAAGAAGGCAAGTAGGTAAGAAGGTATGTAAGTAAGAAGGTAAGTAATTAAGTAAGAAGGTAAGTAAGTAAGAAGGTAAGTAAGTAAGAAGGTAAGTAGGTAAGAAGGTAAGTAAGTAGGTTAGTTAGTTAGTTAGTTTATACAAGTTGATACGTTTCAACTAAACACACGATCAACGTCTAAATACTTTTATTTTCGAACGTTCCAGTTCCTCGCGGTCGACTGCAGTTCACGTGGAAACGAGAGGCAGAAAGTAACGCGACGTTAAATATTGACGACTGCTGGGAAAAACAAAACTGCCGAAAAGTTACACAAACAAATGTTGACAAAAGATTCAGTTTCGACAACTTTTCTCTCATAGACGCCGCAGAGCGAACGATTTTATCCTTGAAAAGAAAATGTGACTTTTTTTCTCTTCTATCATCTTCTATCAATCGATTCAAGTTGATCAGTTATTCTCACGGGAAAGTATTCTTCAATAGTTTAAGTATATTTTAGAAAAATGTATTTTTATTTTGTCGTTATCGCTTTTGTATCCACATTTAAAACTGTGTTTATCATTATACAATATTTTACTATTATTTTGATTGTGTACAATTATAATGTATTATTATTTAAGATTTCTAAAAAAAACAAACACTTGTTGTTTTTATTATTGTTAATGAATGTACTGCATGTTTTGATATAATGTGTATTTATGTTGAATCTTTTCTGTGAACTGCTGTCGACTCAAATTTCCTAAATGTGGTGAAAATAAAGGCTGATCTTATGTTAAATATTTATTAACTACAAATAAATATAGTTAATAATATAATTACTGTTTGTTGAAATACTACTTCATTGTATCAACTTAAAACAAACAAACAAATAATTCAGATTAAATAATAATTAAATAAAACAATGATTTTGCTTCACGTTAAATCCAACACACAAGATTCTACAAAACACGTTTCTTCTCCGAGGAAACTTCGTCTAAAGATGGAAACGTTTCCTCAAAAAGTACATTAACTGCGGTTGTACTTTCAGATCCCAGTGAAGTGGAATCGGTGGAATAATAAGTGGAAAAGGCCGGCGTGGAGATAATGACGCTGGTTAATGATCTGGTCGACGCGTGTGTTGAAAATACTTCGTCACACTTTAGTGAACATTTTAATTACAAAAGAACAAGGGATTTTATTTCTCAATTTCCTGCCATCGTGTGGCGATAAACACTGGCTGGAGGAGCGAGAACTGCAGTGTGATGTCATGCAAACACTTCCTGCTATCGTCAGGAAAACATGTGGAATCCTCAAATAAAATCATCAATAAATGAGGATCAACGACTCGGACCTGATCCGTGAGGGTTCTGGAAATGCATTGGAAGTGGTTCTGGTTCTGACCCGGCTCTGCTGAACTGGACTGAGAAGGTTCCAGAGATGCTGGTTCTGAACATCTACAGACGACTAAGTGAAAGTGAAGCTCATGCCTTCACATCCATGACACCAGTCACAGTGACGGTCAGAGAACTTTTCATCATGAAGACGCAGAATAATGAAGAATAATGAAGAATAATGAAGAATAAAAGAAGAATAAAAGAAGAATAAAAGAAGAATAATGAAGAATAAAATAATAAAAGAATAAAAGAAGAATAAAAGAAGAATAATGAAGAATAAAGAAAAAGAAGAATAATGAAGAATAAAAGAAGAATAAAAGAAGAATAAAAGAAGAATAATGAAGAATAAAAGAATAAAAGAATAAAAGAAGAATAAAAGAAGAATAAAAGAATAAAAGAAGAATAAAAGAAGAATAAAATAAGAATAAAAGAAGAATAAAAGAAGAAATAAGAATAAGAATAAAAAGAAGAAAAGAAGAATAAAAGAAGAATAAAAGAAGAATAAAATAAGAATAAAAGAAGAATAATGAAGAATAAAAGAAGAATAAAAGAAGAATAATGAAGAATAAAAGAATAAAAGAAGAATAAAAGAATAAAAGAAGAATAAAAGAAGAATAATGAAGAATAAAAGAATAATAGAAGAATAAAAGAATAAAAGAAGAATGAAAGAAGAATAAAAGAAGAATAATGAAGAATAAAAGAAGAATAAAAGAAGAATAATGAAGAATAAAAGAAGAATAAAAGAAGAATAATGAAGAATAAAAGAAGAATAAAAGAAGAATAATAGAAGAATAAAAGAAGAATACAAGAAGAATAATGAAGAATAAAAGAATAAAAGAAGAATAAAAGAACAGTAGGAACAATAGGAACGACAGGTGACATGAAGTCATGTGATCAGATAATCACTTAAACACCGATGAGCTCAGCAGGTGATATCGATCTGTTGATTGTGTCAAATTAAACTAAAAATCATACTTTTAGAAACGAAAATGTCGAAAACAGAAAATAGCAATAACTGCCCTTGAGTCGTGGTAGAGTTTATTTATGAATCGCACATAAATACCAGTTTCTATTTATGATGATTATTTTACTGTTTGTTTTGTTTCGAGCCTCAGATGTTGACGTTAACGTTGAGGCAGAGATTTAAGTTAAGATAAGATCACTTTTCAAGATATTTCAGCAGCTGATGGTACAGTTTTGCTCGGAATCTCTAATTATTCGACCACAATCTGTATTTAAAACGATTGTTCTATTTTAGATAATTGTCAACTGCTTTAAAATGAATAAACACATCTGGTAGATAAATATTATTCAACACAATACAACAGTTTTATCCATGTATAGCTATAGTTGCCATATTTATAATATATATGGAATATACATCTAACAAAATTGCCATAAACAATGAGGATCTGCCTCGCCTGCAGTTGATACAAAACTCTTCTGAGCCGCTCTAGTAGAAGAACTCACATTTCTCCTTCAAACTCTTCACTGGCTGCCAGTTTCTTTCAGGATCATTTTAAAATTCTGGTTCTTACTTTCAGATCTATTCATGGTAAGAAAGTAGTTAAGAAAGTAAGTAAGTAGGTAAGAAGGTAAGAAGGTAAGAAGGTAAGTAAGTAGGTAAGAAGGTAAGTAAGAAGGTAAGAAAGAAGGTGAGAAGGTAAGTAAAAAGGTAAGTAAGCAGGTAAGAAGGTAGGTAAGAAAGTAAGTAAGTAAGTGAGTAAGTAAGAAGGTAAGTAAGAAAGTAAGTAAGAAGGTAAGAAAGTAAGTAAGTAGGTAAGAAGGTAAGTAAGAAAGTAAGTAAGAAGGTAAGAAGGTAAGTAAGAAAGTAAGAAGGTAAGAAAGTAAGAAGGTAAGAAAGTAAGTAAGTAGGTAAGTAAGTAAGAAAGTAAGAAGCAAGTAAGAAGGTAACAAGTAAGTAAAAGGTAAGAAGGTAAGTAAGTAAGAAGGTAAGAAAGTAAGTAAGTAAGTAAGTAAGTAAGAAGGTAACAAGGTAAGTAAGTAAGAAGGTAAGAAGGTAAGTAGGTAAGTAAGTAAGTAGGTAAGAAGGTAAGTAAGAAAGTAAGTAAGAAGGTAAGAAGGTAAGTAAGAAAGTAAGTAAGAAGGTAAGAAAGTAAGTAAGTAGGTAAGTAAGTAAGTAAGTAAGAAGGTAAGTAAGAAGGTAACAAGGTAAGTAAGAAGGTAAGAAGGTAAGTAAGAAGGTAAGTAAGTAAGAAGGTAAGTAGGTAAGAAGGTAAGTAGGTAAGAACGTAAGTAAGAAGGTAAGTAGGTAAGAAGGTAAGTAAGTAGGTAAGTAGGTTAGTCAGACCCTCCTTATTTTTTGGAGTCTATCCCAGTATCATAGGGCAAGAGGCAGGGGACACCCTGGACAGGAAGCCAGTCCGACACAGGTCACACAAAGACAGACAACCATTCACACACACACTCATACCTACGGACAATTTCCTCAAGTTCTCAATCAACCTCTGTATGTTTTTGAACTGAGGGAGTAAACCGGAGTGACAGGAGTAAACTCACGGAACACAATTTAAAAACATAAACCGATTCACAGACATTAAGATATTTCTCTTCATCTTGGAGTTTCATCCGAGGAGTAAAATCCAGTCGCAGCAGAAGAAAGAAGACGCGACATAATGAGCCGAGACTGATCCTGTCACAGGTTACGCTGCAGTTCCACGGAACATGAACGCATCGCGGAACATGAATGCATCGCGGAACATGAATGCATCGCGGAACATGAATGCATCGCGGAACATGAATGCATCGCGGAACATGAATGCATCGCGGAACATGAATGCATCGCGGAACATGAATGCATCGTGGAACATGAATGCATCGCGGAACATGAACGCATCGCGGAACATGAACGCATCGCGGAACATGAATGCATCATGGAACATGAATGCATCGCGGAACATGAATGCATCGCGGAACATGAATGCATCATGGAACATGAACGCATCGCGGAACATGAATGCATCATGGAACATGAATGCATCGCGGAACATGAATGCATCGCGGAACATGAATGCATCGCGGAACATGAATGCATCGCGGAACATGAACGCATCGCGGAACATGAATGCATCGCGGAACATGAACGCATCGCGGAACATGAATGCATCGCGGAACATGAATGCATCGCGGAACATGAATGCATCGCGGAACATGAATGCATCGCGGAACATGAATGCATCGCGGAACATGAATGCATCGCGGAACATGAATGCATCGCGGAACATGAATGCATCGCGGAACATGAATGCATCGTGGAACATGAATGCATCGCGGAACATGAACGCATCAGGGAACATGAACGCATCGCGGAACATGAACGCATCGCTGAACATGAACATGAATGCATCGCGGAACATGAACGCATCGCGGAACATGAATGCATCGCGGAACATGAATGCATCGCGGAACATGAATGCATCGCAGAACATGAATGCATCGCAGAACATGAATGCATCACGAACATGAATGCATCGCGGAACATGAATGCATCGCGGAACATGAATGCATCGCGGAACATGAATGCATGACATCGCAGAACATGAATGCATCATGAACATGAATGCATCGCGGAACATGACACGCCCGGAACATGAATGCATCGCGGAACATGAATGCATCGCGGAACATGAATGCATCGCGGAACATGAATGCATCGCGGAACATGAATGCATCGCGGAACATGAATGCATCATGGAACATGAATGCATCGCGGAACATGAATGCATCGCGGAACATGAATGCATCGCAATGAACATGAATGCATCGCGGAACATGAATGCATCGCGGAACATGAATGCATCGCGGAACATGAATGCATCGCGGAACATGAATGCATCGCGGAACATGAATGCATCGCGGAACATGAATGCATCGCGGAACATGAATGCATCTAACATGAATGCGGAACATGAATGCATGCATCGCGGAACATGAATGCATCGCGGAACATGAATGCATCACGCGGAACATGAATGCATCGCGGAACATGAATGCATCGCGGAACATGAATGCATCGCGGAACATGAATGCATCGCGGAACATGAATGCATCGCGGAACATGAATGCATAGAGGAACATGAATGCATCGCGAACATGAATGCATCGCGGAACATGAATGCATCGCGGAACATGAATGCATCGCGGAACATGAATGCATCGCGGAACATGAATGCATCGCGGAACATGAATGCATCGCGGAACATGAATGCATCGCGGAACATGAATGCATCGCGGAACATGAATGCATCGCGGAACATGAATGCATCGCGGCTCTGATGAAGCAGCTCATTAGCAGGATTCCCAGCACATCACTGCATTATTAATCTACAGCTGCGACCGCAGAGATCAGGGACCGTCGGGAATTCCTCGAGGACACGGAAAATGTTGGTGAGCCTCGGGGAAAAAATGCATATGTTGATGTAAAGCTACTTGTTTTTTTTATGACTCTTTGTTGGGTTTTTATGACATAAAAGACAGGATTGATACCATTAACGACACAAGTTAATAAATAAATGTAGAAATACGTGTAGAAATGTGTAAATAAATATTGAAACCTTGGAATAAATGACTTTTGATTTTATTTTTGTCCAAGATCAGTTTATTTATTCATCATTTTGACATTTGCTTATTTGTACTATTAATTATTTATGCAATGATTTGCTTCAACATGTATTTATTTCTGTATTATAAAAATAAATGTTTGAATATAAGAATAAATAAATGTTGAAATAAAGACCGGGATAAATAATTTAAAGTAGAAATAAATGAACAAATTTCAAAATGTATAAATAAATAAATACTATAGTCACAGAAATAGCACACAAAAATACAAATAAGTCATTTAATCATTTCCACATGTCTTTATATATGTCTATATATATATAGTTACATTTATGATTGTCCATAATTCTTGTACACGATGGAATAAACCTTTAGATTAATTAAAGAGAACATTTAAATGATCAAATTAAAAACATTTATTATAACAAAGTATATTAAAGTCTAACAATGTTGCTGCATAATCACTTAAGTTAGTATTATTTGTGATTATTATTATTTCTAAAATGTATCTAAAGCTTATGATAATAAAGAAAAATTAAAGTAAAGCTCAAGGTATGAGAAAGTAATCATATTCACTCATGGAGCAGATGCTTCGATACGCGTCGGATCAATACTGCGAGTCCTTGAAGAACAGATTCAAACCAAGCTTCTCTGCAGACGAAGTTCACGGTCGTTATTGAGCCTCGAATTACTCAACATTTAATTAAAATGTTCTCCACAGTTCTGCCGCTTTGGTTCTCAGAGCTTTTTACATCCTAGCAGTTTATTTTTGGATTTATTTTTATCGTGTTCAAACCAAATAAAAGTGTTATTTCTCAAAATTCAGATTTGAACGTGTAGAATCTCTGCGTAAATGATTCAATTCAACATCGTTTCCACCTCAGAGAAACATGGACTTTCATTTGATTCTCGTAACATTTTTTTCGTAACATTTTCAGTTTTGGACAGTTTTTCAGGATAATTGTGGACTTTTGAGAGGTTTGGTTTCTAGAAAAGAACCTCTATAACCTCAACGATTGATCACTTTAATCTCTATGTGTAAATATACCAACATGTATTCTAGTTTATGATGCACTTTTAACTACTCTTTAATATTTTACACAAATATATCTTCCTAAATCCTTTGCAGGCTGCACCAAAATTTGCACCAGATTCTATAGTATTGTCAGTTTTTGACAGTTTTTCAGGATTATTGTGGACTTTTTAGAGGTTTGGTTTCTAGAAAACTAAAAATCCATAAAAAAACAACAACAAACAAACAGGTTTTACCACTTTAATGTCTGTGGTTAATAATTTCAACATATATTCTAATAAATCTATAATATCTTCAGTTTTTTAACAGTTTTTTCAGGATAATCGAGGACTTTTAAGAGGTTTGGTTTCTAGAAAATAAACTCTATAACGTCAACAATTGATCACTTTAATCTCTATGTGTAATAATACCAACATGTATTCTAGTTTATGATGCACTTTTAACTATTCTTTAATATTTTAAACATATATATATTCCTCTATCCTTTGCAGGCTGCACCGAAATTTGCACCAAATTCTATAGAATTTAGAGTTTTTCAGGATAATTATGGACTTTTAAGAGGTTTGGTTTCTAGAAAACTAAAAATGTATATATAAAAAAAAGGTTTTTACGACTTTAATGTCTGTGGTTAATAGTTTCAACATATATTCTAATAAATCTATAATATCTTCAGTTTTTAACAGTTTTTTCAGGATAATCATGGACTTTTAAGAGGTTTGGTTTCTAGAAAAGAACCTCTATAACCTCAACGATTGATCACTTTAATCTCTATGTGTAATAATGCCAACATGTATTCTAGTTTATGATGCACTTTTAACTACTCTTTAATATTTTACACAAATATATCTTCCTAAATCCTTTGCAGGCTGCACCAAAATTTGCACCAAATTCTATAGTATTGTCAGTTTTTGACAGTTTTTCAGAATAATTATGGACTTTTAAGAGGTTTGGTTTCTAGAAAACTAAAAATCTATTTTAAAAAAAAACTGGTTTTACGACTTTAATGTCTGTGGTTAATAATTTCAACATATATTCTAATAAATCTATAATATCTTCAGTTTTTGACAGTTTTTCAGGATAATCATGGACTTGGTTTCTAGAAAATAAACTCTATAGCGTCAACAATTGATCACTTTAATCTCTATGTGTAAATATACCAACATGTATTCTAGTTTATGATGCACTTCTTATTACTTTTTAATAATTTACACATGTATATCTTATATCTTATCTTCCTCTATCCTGTGCAGGCTGCACCACAAGTGTCAATAGTATTGTCAGTTTTTGACAGTTTTCCAGGTGTAATTATGGATTTTAAGAAGTTTCTATATAACAAACTCTATAACATCAAAGATAGAACCTTTAATCTCTAGCGTGTAATAATGTATTCTAGTTTATGATGCGCTTTAAGTTCCTTTTTTTAATTTAGTTTCGCACATAATTCTTCTTATACCTAAATATTCTTGTGGAACAAAACTGTTCTTTAAACCAATAGAAGTTCCTGAAGTGACGTTGGGTCTAAAACACAGTAATTATTCTGCATTACATTGAATTCCAGGCAGGATTTATGGAGCTCTGGCTGGAAACATTCATCTAAACTCACTGGAGAGAAATACATAAAACATAATCACACGCGTCCTTAATAAATTAAACATTTCCTTATGTTGACAGACGTATATTTATTCATGTACCATCACTCTCTGTGGTAATTGGAGTGATAATTCCATACTATGGTAAATGTGTTACGAGCAGCGAGTTTGTCAACACGAGAGCGTCGCACATCTTCTGTGATTGCTTTGCTCGCTGATGAATGTTCTGTGAAAGTCGCAGCGAAGCAAACTTTAACAGATGGTTTCCTCCGGCGGGAGCCGACCGAGCACAACTGCCTCCGATTCCTACACAATTGGAATTTTTCACCGAGATATTAAATCCCGCTGCAATTGTAAAGTAGTGATAACGTTGCATTAGTACATGTTACACTGTTTTGTGTACGTGGAGAGTTTGTTGAGACGAACACAGAGAAACTCTTTCTATACGATCTTGTGTTTTGAAGCGTCTCGTGTTCAAATGCACTTGTTTTTCATGATCGTTTGTTTAATACAGACAGAGGAGGTTATATGTTGATACAGGTTCAGGCTCTGCTATATTACTCTGCGATTCTGCATATTATTACTCTGAGAATTTCCTAAGTATTATTCCGCAAGTCTCTGTAGAATTACTCAATGATGCTCCGTAGTATTAGTCGGAGAATTTCTGTAGTTTTACTCCGCAATGCTATGTGGTATTACATCCGTGATGCTCCATGTGGTATTACTCCGCGATGCTCTGTGGTATTACTCCGTGATGCTATGTGGTATTACTCTGCGATGTTCCGTGGTATTACTCCGTGATGCTATGTGGTATTACTCCGTGATGCTCCGTGGTATTACTCTGCGATGCTATGTGGTATTACTCCGTGATGCTATGTGGTATTACTCCGCGATGTTCCGTGGTATTACTCCGTGATGCTATGTGGTATTACTCCGTGATGCTCCGTGGTATTACTCTGCGTGTTTTTTTTTTTGATGCTATGTGGTATTACTCCGCAAATGCGTGACTCCGTGGTATTACTCTGGGGGCATGCTCTGTGGTATTACTCCGTGATGCTATGTGGTATTACTCCGTGATGCTCTCCGTGGTATTACTCCGTGATGCTATGTGGTATTACTCCGTGATGCTATGTGTCCTACTCCGCGCCGCTCCCCGTGGTATTACTCCGTGATGCTATGTGGTATTACTCCTCCGCGATGCTCTGTGGTATTACGTGATCCGTGATGCTATGTGGTATTACTCCGCAATGCTCCGTGAGTTCTCCGTGGTATTACTCCGCGATGCTCCGTGGTAATTACTCCGTGATGCTATGTGGTATTACTCCGTGATGCTCTGTGGTATTACTCTATGCGATGCTCCGTGGTATTACTCTCCGCGATACGCTCCGTGGTATTACTCCGCGATGCTCCGTGGTATTACTCCGTGATATTACTCCGCAATGCTCCGTGGTATTACTCTGTGATGCTTTGTGGTATTACTCCGCGATGCTCCGTGGTATTACTCCGTGATGCTATGTGGTATTACTCCGTGATGCTCTGTGGTATTACTCCGTGATGCTATGTGGTATTACTCCGTGATGCTATGTGGTATTACTCCGTGATGCTCCGTGGTATTACTCCGCGATGCTCCGTGGTATTACTCCGCGATGCTCCGTGGTATTACTCCGTGATGCTATGTGGTATTACTCCGCAATGCTCTGTGGTATTACTCCGTGATGCTATGTGGTATTACTCCGCAAAGCTCTGTGGTATTACTCCGCGATGCTCCGTGGTATTACTCCGTGATGCTCCGTGGTATTACTTCGCGATGCTCCGTGGTATTACTCCGTGATGCTCCATGGTATTACTCTGTGATGCTCTGTGGTATTACTCCGTGATATTACTCCGCAATGCTCCGTGGTATTACTCTGTGATGCTTTGTGGTGATGCTCCGTGGTATTACTTTGCGATGCTCCGTGGTATTGTATCCTATGCTCCATGGTATTACTCCGTGATGCTATGTGGTATTACTCCGTGATGCTATGTGGTATTACTCAGTGATGCTATGTGGTATTACTCAGTGATGCTATGTGGTATTACTACGTGATGCTATGTGGTATTACTCCTGATGCTATGGTATTACTGTGATGCTATGTGGTATTACTACGTGATGCTATGTGGTATTACTCCGTGATGCTATGTGGTATTACTACGTGATGCTATGTGGTATTACTCCGTGATGCTATGTGGTATTACTCCGTGATGCTATGTGGTATTACTCCGTGATGCTATGTGGTATTACTACGTGATGCTATGTGGTATTACTCCGTGATGCTCCGTGGTAATACTCCGTGATGCTATGTGGTATTACTCCGCGATGCTATGTAGCATTTCTCCGCAATGCTCCGTGGTATTACTCCGTAATGCTCCTTAGAGTAGAGTAATACTATGGAGTGATAGGTAAGAAAAAAGCGAGTTTTGTTCTGTATTTTATGACACAAGTGAACAATGGTGAAATTATTTTGAATGAATTGGGAAAAGGTTTTACATGTTTGATTGTGTTGTTTCTCTTAATGAGACTCACAATATAGTATAAGTAAGTTACTAAGTAAGTTAAGTATTTATAATAATAATCAATTATGAAAAATGTTCAGAGGTTTGTTCGGAGTAGGTTCAAAGATTGCAGCTGATACACCAAGATTGTACTGAAAACAAGTGCTGACGACGTGATGATCCAGGAGTTCTGGTCGTAAATACAAAAGTACTTAAATGATACAAGGAGTTCCTTTATGTACTACCTGAGGTACATCAACCATTTAAGGTAATACTGTAAAAACAATTTACATTTTTCGAACATCATAGCTTATGGGCAGACCCAATCCAGATGAGAACAACGGCCTCAGAATTTAGGGTCTGGCTCCTCAACGACAAGTCATCAAAAGCGTAAACAAGGACACACAACAAACAAGGACACACAACAAACAAGACACACAACAAACATGGACACACAACAAACATGGACAGACAACAAACAAGGACACACAACAAACATGGAAACACACAAAAGGACAAAACACACAAGGACACACAACAAACAAGGACACACAACAAAACAAGGACACACAACAAAACAAGGATACACAACAAAACAAAGACACACAACAAACAAGGACACACAACAAACAAGACACACAACAAACAAGGACACACAACAAAACAAGGACACACAACAAACAAGGACACACAACAAAACAAGGACACACAACAAACATGGACACACAACAAACACGGACACACAACAAACATGGACACACAACAAACAAGGACACACCACCAACAAAAAAAACAAACAACAGGACACACAACAAACACGGACACGAACAAAGACCACAACAAACATGGACACACAACAAACATGGACACACAACAAACAAGGACACACAACAAACAAGGACACACAACAAACAAGGACACACAACAAACAAGGACACACAACAAACAAGGACACACAACAAACACGGACACACAACAAACAAGGACACACAACAAACAAGGACACACAACAAACACGGACACACAACAAACATGGACACACAACAAACAAGGACACACAACAAACATGGACACACAACAAACAAGGACACACAACAAACAAAGGACACACAACAAACATGGACACACAACAAACATGGACACACAACAAACAAGGACACACAACAAACATGGACACACAACAAACATGGACACACAACAAACATGGACACACAACAAACAAGGACACACAACAAACAGGACAAAAGGACACACAACAAACAAACATGGACACACAACAAACATGGACACACAACAAACAAGGACACACAAAAAAACAAAGACACACAACAAACAAGGACACACAACAAACACGGACACACAACAAACATGGACACACAACACACAAGGACACACAACAAACCAGGACACACAACAAACAAGAAACCACACACAACAAACAAGGACACGCAACAAACCAGGACACGCAACAAACACGGACACACAACAAACAAGGACACACAACAAACACGGACACACAACAAACCAGGACACACAACAAACAAGGACACACAACAAACCAGGACACACAACAAACACGGACACACAACAAACCAGGACACACAACAAACCAGGACACACAACAAACAAGGACACACAACATGGACGTACCTTGGCGATCTGCACACACCAGTTGAGCAGCAGCTGCGAGCCGATGTTGTCCTGGTGCTCGAGCACGTAGTCCAGCAGGCAACCGTGAGGCATGAGCTGCGTCACCAGCTGGATGGTAGGACTCAGGCTGACGCCCAGCAGACGCACCAGGTGAGGGTGTTCCATGCTCGCCATGATCAGGGCCTCCTGGTGAGACACCATTTCACTCAGGCATGTGGGAGGAAACACGTGGTCATCATTAATTCATTTTAAAGTTTCAAAAAAATAAATAAAACTAAATTTTTTAAAAATTATTACGTGTGAAAATCTCACATTATAACCAAACACTAGTTCAATTTAGCTTGAAGAGCAACTAAAGTGTGGATTTAAGTGAGTGTTAAGTAGATCTTAGAAACTCTATTGTCTCATCAGTGTGTGTGTGTGTTTGTTGTTGTGATGTGTGACTCTATTGTATCATCAGTGTGTGTTTGTTGTTGTGATGTGTGACTCTATTGTATCATCAGTGTGTGTTTGTTGTTGTCATGTGTGACTCTATTGTATCATCAGTGTGTGTGATGTTGTGATGTGTGACTCTATTGTATCATCAGTGTGTGTGTGTGTTGTTGTGATGTGTGACTCTATTGTATCATCAGTGTGTGTTTGTTGTTGTCATGTGTGACACTCTTGTATCAGCGGTGTGTGTGTTGTTGTGATGTGTGACTCTATTGTGTCATCAGTGTGTGTTGTTGTGATGTTTGACTCTATTATATCATCAGTGTGTGTGTGTTGGTGTGATGTGTGACTCTATTTTATCATCAGTGTGTGTTTGTTGTTGTCATGTGTGACTCTATTGTATCATCAGTGTGTGTGTGTTGTTGTCATGTGTGACTCTATTGTATCATCGGTGTGTGTGTGTTGTTGTGATGTGTGACTCTATTGTATCATCAGTGTGTGTGTGTTGTTGTGATGTGTGACTCTATTGTATCATCAGTGTGTTTGTGTTGTTGTGATGTGTGACTCTATTGTATCATCAGTGTGTGTGTGTTGTTGTGATGTGTGACTCTATTGTGTCATCAGTGTGTGATGTTGTGATGTGTGACTCTATTGTATCATCAGTGTGTGTGTGTGTTGTTGTGATGTGTGACTCTATTGTATCATCAGTGTGTGTGTGTGTTGTTGTGGTGTGTGACCTATTGTATCATAGTTGTGTGTGTGTGTCGATAGTGGGATCATCAGTGTGTGTGTTGTTGTCACACACACACGGATGATACTAGCACCTCACAACACACACACATGGATGATACAATAGAGTCACACATCACAACAACACAAAAACACACTTTAGTTCAACTTTAAGTTCATGTTGTCACAGAAGAAGGAATCAAGTCTTTAATGAGCTGCTTTATGAGGAGAAAAATAGAACATTTTATTTTTGTGTAGTAAATTGTGATTCTCAGGACCTTCCTTCGAGGACCTGCTGTTTCCGTTGCATCCGTAGATTTCAAAGATCGTCTTATTTTTTGGGGTCAAAGCGAAAAGCAAGTTTGTTTATGTGAACTCGTCGCTGACAAGCGTGTAAATGCATGAGGATCTGGTGACGCCTCACATCAGAGCATGTTTACAGAACCGCTGACACACACCTGGATTTACGTGACTCAGGGATTACGACTCAAACATAATTCAGCGGCGAATACCTGCTCCATGTTTGCTCAAAGGCGCCTCATAAATCCTCCAGACTTAAACCTCGCACTTGAACATGTCGTGGTATTTTGTAAATGTCGTCTCCGAGCGACAATCATGTATCTGTGAGTCCAGGCGCGGAAATATTCACACACTATCTAAGCTTTTTGGTATTTTAAAGCCTCATCTACAGATTTATCTCCATGGTTTCTTGAAGGAAAGAATAAGGTTTGGGACTCGAACCCAAGAAGATTCGAACGAACAAATAGAACATGTTTGATTCTTGTAAGATTGATCAGGAAACTGATGTCATTTAATATTAAACGTACAAAACATTCCTTTTCTCGCAATAAATAGATTTTTATTGTATAAATATCGGCTCTAATATTTAATATTGTGGATCATGTTCCACCTCATCACGTTTGGATTGTTCTCTCCTTAAACAAAGAGAGGAGCATTTAAAACCCTAATCAATACTTTTTAAATTGAGCACTTGCAACATTTTTGGACTCATCTAAAAATATATTAATGTTTTACCTCGAAGTACATGAGCCGCTCTAGTAGAAGAACTCACATTTCTCCTTCAAACTCTTCACTGGCTGCCAGTTTCTTTCAGGATCATTTTAAAATTCTGGTTCTTACTTTCAGATCTATTCATGGTCAGACCTTCCAGTCGTGAGATCCAGACTTACACCCCAGCTCGGGCTCTGAGGTCTGTGGATCAGAATCTACTGATGGTTCCTGAACTTCTGGACCAGAGGAGAGAAATCCTTCCAGACTGTTGCTCCTAAGCTTTGGAACCATCTCTGTGTTTGATGATCTACTGACTCCTTCAAGAAACATCTGTGTTTGATGATCTACTACCCTTCAAGAAACATGTGTGTTTGATGATCTACTGACTCCTTCAAGAAACATCTGTGTTTGATGATCTACTGACTCCTTCAAGAAACAACTGTGTTTGATGATCTACTGACTCCTTCAAGAAACATCTGTGTTTGATGATCTACTGACTCCTTCAAGAAACAACTGTGTTTGATGATCTACTGACTCCTTCAAGAAACATCTGTGTTTGATGATCTACTGACTCCTTCAAGAAACATCTCTGTGTTTGATGATCTACTGACTCCTTCAAGAAACATCTGTGTTTGATGATCTACTGACTCCTTCAAGAAACATCTCTGTGTTTGATGATCTACTGACTCCTTCAAGAAACATGTGTGTTTGATGATCTACTGACTCCTTCAAGAAACATTCTGTGTTTGATGATCTACTGACTCCTTCAAGAAACATCTGTGTTTGATGATCTACTGACTCCTTCAAGAAACATCTCTGTGTTTGATGATCTACTGACTCCTTCAAGAAACATCTGTGTTTGATGATCTACTGACTCCTTCAAGAAACATCTGTGTTTGATGATCTACTGACTCCTTCAAGAAACATCTGTGTTTGATGATCTACTGACTCCTTCAAGAAACATCTGTGTTTGATGATCTACTGACTCCTTCAAGAAACATCTGTGTTTGATGATCTACTGACTCCTTCAAGAAACCTCTGTGTTTGATGATCTACTGACTCCTTCAAGAAACATCTGTGTTTGATGATCTACTGACTCCTTCAAGAAACATCTGTGTTTGATGATCTACTGACTCCTTTAAGAAACATCTGTGTTTGATGATCTACTGACTCCTTCAAGAAACATCTGTGTTTGATGATCTACTGACTCCTTCAAGAAACATCTCTGTGTTTGATGATCTACTGACTCCTTCAAGAAACATCTAAAGACACTTTTATTTGTGGCTTTTTCTTCACTTTCTTGTTGCTGCTGTGTTTGTCTCTGTGTTTGATTCTATATTTTATTGTGTATTGTTTTGTTGTTTAAACACTTTGTGACCCTGGTCTGAGAAAGATATTTACAAATAACTCTTACTTACTTACTGAAATAAACTAGTATATTTAATTTATAAACAATGCTCCAAAATACCTCCACAAAGTATCACATCTGGATAAAACAAAAACACATTGACGTGAGAAAAGCAGATGTTCATTAAACCAGTGAAGATTATTTTATCAGGTAAACTGAATGTAATTGAATATTTCACTATATTTGCAAACACTGTTGCCAATTAACATGTTTATTTCCACCTCCGCAGGATCTTTGCTGATGAATATGAGAAGGTGTTTAGACACGACTGTCACTCATGTTTCCTGAACTGTTCTATTGGAGTTAATGTTGGTGACGAGATGCTCACGTGGCTCTTAATATCGCCTCCAAATATTGACTTGTTTACTCCAGACAGAGCAAGACGACCGTGGTCGGGTGTTTTTACGCTCTTGAAATTACAATTCATAATAAGAAGTTGTGTTTAATACACTTTCATTTTATCTGAATAAAATTATCTAAAAACATCATTGTCTGAAACTGTATAAAAATTCGATTTTTAACCAAAGTGCAATATAATAAAAAAATAAAAGGAAGTTGATTCTTCAGAATAAATTCTCCTGTTAATGCAAGAATATCAATAATGACAAAAAAACACACCAAGATGGCATATTAACATCAAGGTTCTTGTTGTGACTAAAAAATCCCTGAACAAACGAAAAAAAAGAAGCAGAGTTTATTGTTCACTGCAGCTGCTCACTATAATAACCTTGATGGGATTCGAACTCATGTCCTCAAGAGTGTTGAGTTCGACCAAACGATCGATCTTCGCTTCATACGACAGAGAAATTAAAGACGTGTAGGTGAATCTACCATAAATATAATGGGCGGCGATACAAAGGGAAGGTTCGCGCTAAACAAACATGACGTTTTTAGAAACATCGCCCGGACAGGAATCAGAAAAAAAGGGATTGACCCGATCGGTGTGTTATTCAGGTGAACCTCGAGCAGAAAAGTACGTCCCACATTTATTTAACCACGTATTTAAAAACTTTTTTTGGCATTTGAAACACGATCAATATCAGCAGGTGACAGCAGGACTGATCTCACACAGGAAGTGGGCGATGAAGAAGAAAGTGTTGGTGGATCCAGATGGTAATATGGACCAGTAGCAAATATATATTGTGTGAGTGACAATAACAATAAAGTAAACAGAAAAACAACAACACAAACCACTGAGGTCATGATAGATAGAAGTGATCGACTTACGAAGCTTCATGAAGCGTTGTTTTCAGAGTGATTTGCACTTTGGATTCGATTCATTTAAAGTCAAAGTTTTATTTAAACTGCTCAGAGATGATGACTCTGGAGCAGAGAGCGCCATCTAGTGGTCATCGAATCAGAGGACAGCGCTTCATGAAGCGTCTCTGACGGATAACGACACAACCATCGTCACAAATATCGCGAACGATTCATAGATGTTTGACGAACAAACTACCTTCGAAGACGATAAATCGAACCTCAAACCTGCTCCGACTGTGGAGAGTTAAGCTCAACTGGGTCGCCTTAGATCTGCATCTGAACGTGTGTTGTGCGTTGATGAGCGTCATTTCATCTGCTTTGCATCATCGTTTGGTAACGATTTCGTTTTTGACTCGAGATGTGAAACTTTTTTTTTGAATTCTTCTGTGTGACATCAGAACATGGTGACGATCATAGAACTATGTTATCTAAATATTTACAATAAAGCTGAAGAGATGGAGGTGGAATAATTAAAATACAACATATTTGTTGTGTTTGCAGTTGAAATATACAAACATACTCACGTCCATGAACTCGACATTGGCTTTGGGTCCCGTGACTTCGTTGAGGATTTTAATGGCCACAGGGATCTTCACCGTTTCACCCTCTGGGACCCAGATTCCCTAAAAAAAACATGTCACAGAAAACATTAAAAGCTTTTACTGTTGGTTTAAAACAATCGCGAACATTTTCTATTTATTTGAGAAATGGGTTCCAGTGATACTTCACTTTTCTACTCACCCTCATGTTGACTAATGTTGGATTATTTTACAGAGTAATGTGTTCTTTTAAGAGTTATAGACAAACATGTTTGTTCATTTTAATGTAGCGACTGGAGCTCAGTTGTCTTCGTCCAAAAAGACACTTAATAACATCCAAATACCTTCAAACTGCTCGTCTGTAACGTCCCTCTTGGATTAAAGCTCCACAAGAAGATTGTTTTCAAATAAAACTTAAGTCTATATTTTAAGATTCAAACACATTGACGTGTCAGTGCATGTGCGCAGGATTCAAACTGATGGATCAACAGCTCAAAAACATGTACATACAGACTTATTTCAGTTTTTTTTCAGATCAATTCTTCTCATGTGGAGCTTCAACACAAGAGGGATGTTACAGTCGAGCAGTTTGAAGGCGTTTAGATGTGGTCCAGCGTCTTTTTGGACGAAGACGAAGACAACTGAGCTGCAGTCGCTACATTAAAATGGGCAAATTTGTTAAACAGTCTTGTTCAACACTGTAGAAAACTGACCAGAAACTGTTTCCTTCAACTGAGAAAAATCTCTAAACTTAGGAAAATGTTGTCGGAACATGATCTGGATCTTATAATCCATGTTTGTTTCTTCTCGTCTGGATTATTGTAACAGTTTGTTTTCATGTCTTAACAAGAAGGATCGTCTCGTCTGCAGTTGATACAAAACTCTGCAGCGAGAATTCTGACCCGCTCTAGTAGAAGAACTCACATTTCTCCGATCCTTACAACTCTTCACTGGCTTCCAGTTTCTTTCAGGATCAACTTTAAAATTCTGGTTCTTACTTTCCGAGCTATTCATGGTCAGGCTCCTCCTTACATCACTGATCTGATCCAGCCTTACACCCCAGCTCGGGCTCTGAGGTCTGTGGATCAGAATCTACTTATGGTTCCACGCACACGACTCAGGACCAGAGGAGAGAAATCTTTTCAGGCTGTTGCTCCTAAGCTTTGGAACGATCTTCTCTCTCTTTGCTCTTGATGATCTACTGACTCCTTTAAGAAACATCTTAAGACGTTTCTATTTGTTCAGGCTTTTCCTTGAATTTCTGGAACTCCTGTGTTGTTCTCAGTATTATCTTGATCTTTAAAGTATGTACTTTTTTGAGTATTGTTTTGATTGTTTAAGCGCTTTGTGACCCTGGTCTAGAAAAGCACTATATAAATAAATATTACTTACTTACTTAAATAAATGATTGTTTTAACAAATATATATTTTTACTTTTCTCCTTCACAGCGACGTGGAGTCGAACGGGTCCAACGGTTGCAACAACAGGTTCTGGTCTCACCTTGTACACGGTCCCGAAGGCGCCCGAGCCGAGGATCTTCACCCTTTTGAGCTCCGTCTCTTTCAAGATGCGCAGCTGAGCCTGGTTCGGCGCCGTTCCACTGGGCGTCAGCGGCTCCACCAACTACAGCCCGGAGCAACATCATGTGAAGACTGCGTTAGTGACTCGCCAGTGAACCTGCTAACTTCGTAATCAGGATCCAACACGGCTCTGAACCGGAGCGACCCATTTTCCACAACATCGAGCCGAGTTAAAACACAACGCGAGTCTTTGGCGAATAATCATCTGCATGAACGGAGGAAAAACAAGAGAAAACGGTGAATTAAGATTCTTCGCTTCAAGTGTCTGCACTCGTGTCTTCGCAGATCTTTGTGCCTCGAGGACTGAGTCTGGATCTTCTCATGCTGACCACCGTCCTGACCTCCCTGCGTCTCTGCCTCCACATTCAGACTTACTTCACACTTAACTTTCACTTCAGGTGTCGGACAAGAAGAACTGTTGGCGACGACCGAGAGTTTCTTTACTTTGTGCTCGATGAAGGAGGAGAAACATTATTATACAAATTTAACAGATGGATTTAGTTGGAGAGGAAGTTCTTCAATAACTTACTCCTTCGAAACTTCGTCTTCGAAAAGTCTTCAAAAATCTACAGTTTTAGAAAATGATCATTTGTTTCAGGGTTTGAAACAAATTTACAATTCTAGGAAATTAAAAAGTACAGAATTCTATCTTGTCTGCAAGCACTAATTCTACTAAAAATAAAAAATAAATAAAATAAATTGTACATTTTGCATTGAAATAAATATAACTAAAGAATTTGACGATTCAGTTTTCGGGCAGGAGTGGAGTAAAAGTATCATTAAGTTCTGTTCTATGTTAGTCTTTGTATCCGTTGTCTTTGTTATTTTTCTTTGATCTATGTTCTTTATCTTTAGATTGTATCATCTTGTTCTTTCTCTTTATTTCTCTTTGTTCTTGTTCTTATTTGATTTAATTTTTTTTTTTTATGAATAATTGCTGTATTGCTGTGGCTAATTGGAAAAAACAATTTCATCAATAAAGTTCTACCTACCTGCTATTATTTAAGTAAGTAACATTGTTTTAAAACTGGTGCAGAATATTTTTAATGTAACTGAACATTGTTCTTTTAAATAAACTGAAACTGAAAAATAACCAGAATGAAACAACAAGGATTAAACCCTGGAGTTTTGTACCCGAGTGTTTCAGAAACTGAACCAACGACCTGTGACATCAGGAGAGTTAAACTGCAGTTAAAGAACTTTAATTTGTGGCCATGTGTCAGCACATGATATGGATCCAAGAACACATGTAGGATCACCTGATTTGATTCGCCACGTTTTTAAGAAAAACTGATGCGAACAGAATTGGTTTAACGTGAAGGAAAATCAATTTGACATGAAGTGTTTGTATCTTTTTAGGTCTTTGTCATATTTCCTTTGATCTTTGCACTTTAAATTTTCTCTTTGTTATGTATTTGTACTTTGTTCTTTTTATTTGCACCTTGTTCTTGTTCTCGCTTTATATGAACCTTCTGGACCTTCTATCGTCCTAGTGAACTGGAAACCTCATTTCACAAAGGAGATCTCCAGAGGATTAATAAAGTCTATATAATCTAATTTAATCTAATCCAAGATGAAAGACTTGTTTGAACGTCTCAAACATACGTGGTGAATGCATAGTCTTGAAACTAAAAACAATTCATTTCTTTTAAAATAACTAAATGTAATATGTTGCTACAATGAAATGTTAAATAAAAATAGATATTTATGTATATAATGTAATTTTTTCTTTCATTCTTACACATAGACATTGATTTTCTAATAACAATAATTCAAAATACATTTTCATCAAGACCTGGGATCAGTAAAATAAAGGAATCTTAGAAAAAGCAACCAAGTGATGGTTCATCTTGTTTTCATTTAAAATTAAATATATTTAGTTTGTATTTCCAAAGATAAGTTTATAAAAAAAACCTTCATGAATTAAATGATTCTCGAGGTGAGAAATGACTGAAGGTTCGTCCACATGAAGACGAGCTCGATCCTCGGGGATCATGAACCGAACCTCAGAAGAAGAAGCTTCTTCTCCTCCATCATTGAAGTGTCGCTCCTTCAATCACTTCATCTTCACCTCTGTTTCCAGGAACCGTCGAAGGGCTCGTTTCTTCTTGATGTTCTTGCGCCGCAGAGAGACGGCGACGCTCAGCACCAGGATCACCAGCATGAAGAGGCTGCCGATCACTCCGGCCGCAATCAGGGGCGTTCTGTGAAGAGAAGGACATGGAAGTCCTTACATCAGTCAATTAAACCAGAGACGGAAGCTTCCAGACGTGTGAATCCAAACATGCTTTTCTGAATGAAACGTTTGTAAAAACAAAACCTTCTGGATTCAAAGGAAACGATTTAAACACTGATGTGAACGAACATCTCGACCAGAAGTTTGACCTCGAGTCGTTCAGTTTAGCATCAAATGTTTGTAATACTTTGATGTGTTTTTGATAATTATAGAAGTACATTAGTGGCAACAGAGTATTGAAAGTTGAATTTAACATTTTCAATGTTGACACTTGGAATATTTTAATAATTTCATTCAATCCTTTCTGTATTTAAAGCTTGATCTTTTGGGGGTAATAGTTTAATTTAATCATTTGTTTATTTAAATGTTTTTTTTTAATTTATAAGTATTATTTATTTATTTTTAATTTAGAATTTTCAATGGTTTTGTTTTTTCCACACATTAATATTAATATTTTAATAATTTCATTCATTCATTTCTGTATTTAAAGCTTGATCTTTTGGGGGGAATAGTTTAATTTAATCATTTGTTTATTTAAATGTTTTTTTTTTAATTTATAAGTATTATTTATTTTTTTTAATTTAGAATTTTCAATGGTTTTGTTTTTTCCACACATTAATATTAATATTTTAGTAATTTCATTCAATCATTTCTGTATTTAAATGTTGATCTTTTGGGGGGAATTTTTTTATTTAATAATTTGTTTATTTAAATGTATTTTTTTTTTTTTTTTACTTTATAAGTATTATTTAAATGAATGTTCGACGTTGAGTTGAAACAACCGTTGTTGACATTGACATGACATTTTTTGTATCTTTTTAGGTCTTTGTCATATTTCCTTTGATATTTGCACTTTAAATTTGCACTTTGTTATGTATTTGTACTTTGTTCTTTTTATTAAATGTTGATCTTTTTGGGGGATTTTTTTATTTACTAATTTGTTTATTGAAATTTTTTTTTTTAACTTTATAAGTATTATTTAAATTTTTTAATGAAGTATTTTCAAAGGTATACTTTTTTTTGTACATTAAAAATAATCTTTTAACTCAAATAATTCCCAAATACATATTTTAATTTTTTTTCTAAATTATTTTTATTCATAGCCTTCTTAATTAAAAAATAAAAACATTGTTATAATAGTGACACCAGACATTATCTAAACAGAACCAAACGACTTGATTAAACCTTTAACGAATCATGTGATGCGAAGACGATCAAGTAAATGTTTTTTTTGGGGGAATTATTGTAATAAGAATATTAAAAGAATTTATATTGACAATATTAATACAAAATAAAAAAACGTTATCTAGAATAAAACACTTGTTCAACTTTCCATATATTAATGATTAAGTCCAATTATAACACAAATACTCAAATACTAAACAGAAAAAATAACATTAAAAGAAAAGTGGTTAGAGCAATCGCCCCAAAGCAAGAAGGTTGCTGGTTCGCTTCCAGGTTTTGAGTTAGTCAACTTCTTATGATCTTTCTGTGTGTAGTTACTATGTTCTCCCCGTGTCGCCTGGGTTTACTCCGGACACTCCGGTTTCCTCCCACAGTCCAAAAACAAAATGATCCATAGGTATGAGTGTGTGTGTGAATGGTTGTCTATCTTTGTGTGTCCTGAGACAGACTGGCGTCCTGTCCAGGGTGTCCCCTGCCTCTCGCCCTATGATACTGGGATAGCCCCCCCACCGTGACCTCCACAAGGGATTCATTTGCATAGAAAATGAATAAATAAATAGTTTCATCATTTCAAATGTTAAAATACTGATTGACTTCCATAGATATTGTCGTCAAGTTCAGTTTCAGACTCTTGACTCCGAGTCGAGAAGATCAACACGACGGTCACGACTTGAAAAACCGCCGCTTAAGCACCGACGTAAAGACGTGAAGATGAAGTCGTCGTTTCTTAAACCGGACCAGAAGTGAGTCCTGGACTCGTCCGATGGACGGTTCAGTGTGTCGTCCGTGGACAGCAGAGTCACGGGCGTCAGATAAGAAGCTTTCAATCACGCCTGGCAGCCGATACCTCCAGCAGGTAGAGATTTACACGATGTGAGGCGTCTAAGCCGGAGGTTAGCGGGATGCGCCTGATGTTCGCAGCCTCCGCATCAGATAAGAGCTTATCGGCTCACCGGGTCAGCGGCGCCCGACCTGAAGAGGTCTCTATCAAGTCTCTCCCGATGTTTTTCCCACACTTGTTTATTTCTGCGTCAAGTACTCGCGCCTGATATCATGGTGTTTATCGAGGGGCGCTCGGCTCGGGCCTGCAGGGGAGGCTGTACTCGCCAATACAACTGGAATTTGAACCTAAATACACATTCATTCACATCATTTATCTGAAGTTCTACTGGGTTTTCTTACTGCTGGTGAAATGTCCAAATAAATAAAACACAAAAAGTAAAAAAAAAAGGATTTGAAAAAAACACTTAAAGTATAAATAATTGAATAAATAAATATTGAAATACATAATGATGTTTAACTATGTTAATCTTTGTATCCTTTACTTTATGTTTATTTCCTTGGATCTATGTTCTTTTCCTGGAACTCCTGTGTTGTTCTCAGTATTATCTTGATCTTTAAAGTATATACTTTTTTGAGTATTGTTTTGATTGTTAAAGTGCTTTGTGACCCTGGTCTGGAAAAGCGCTATATAAATAAATATTACTTACTTACTTTATATTTGCAGTTTGTTCTTTTATTTGCACTTTGTTCTTGTTTTTATTAAACTATCGTCTGCTGTGAACTGGAAAAACAATTTCCCGAAGGAGATCTCCCGAGAGATTGATAAAATCCATCCATCCATTTAAAAGTACAAATAAATATAAGTGAAAATATATAAATACATGAATGTATATATATACACAAAAATACCACGGTTCTGCGAAAATCTGAATAATTTTTGTATTTATTCACATATTTTGGCACTTTTATATTTATCCACACATTTTTTATATTTAGTTATACATTTATATATGGATATATTACATTATGTATTAAAATATGTATTAATGTATAATTATGTCATTAATGGTATTAACATATTCTGTATTAATCAGCTCAGTTATCTGTAACTTGTATATATAGTTTAATGAATTAAATGATGAAATGAAGATGTTAAAGATAGTTTTAGTGTGAAACACAATCAACTTAAACACAATATTCAAATGTTCTCAACACATGGACATCAAATCCAAATGCATTGAACAATATTTCAAAAAACCTACCGATCCATCCATCCTATGCAGTCCTGCAGTCTGGGTCCAATACACCTGTTAATACAATACACATGCAAAAATACAAAATAAAAAAGAATTAAGATGACATACAGCACACAGCGTTCGTTTTTTAAACCCTTGTCTTCATCTGTTAAAAATAATAATCGGTCTTTTTTTTGTGCTGAAACACTTCATGTATTTAACTTGACAGAAGTGCTAAAGACACAAAAATGAATGGATTATTCCAAGACATACTTTTAATTCTGAATAGAATATATAGATTTCTTTCTTTTTCCTTCTTTAGTGATCCAGTGATTTGAGTTCATCAGCCGCACAATATACTACTATGACATACTGCAACAATAATGAAAAACTTTGCTCTGTACTGATGCATCAATACTTGTATTATATTTAAACAAGAAGCAAAACCTTCCTAATAAACTATTGAAATATCTATAATAAAATAATAAAAATATCAACCAGAAAGTTTTTTTTTTATGCATAAATTATTGACGGCAAAGTCCTGAGCTAAAACTATGACGTCAAATTTCCTAACCTTTTTTAAGTTCGATTAAAGATAACTTTGTAAATATAACTACGAACGTCGAAGGAGTGAATGCTGACCCTGACCTTGAGCAATAATAACATCGGTGGAAACATTTGGAGAAAGATTTTTATCAGCTTGTGAAAATGCGAAAAAGATATAACAGCGAACTAACAGCTCTGTGCTTCAGGAAGGTCTCACACATGTAAACTCTGTGTCTTTCTCACTTATATACGAGTAAATAGTGCAACGATAATCTGTTCTTTGTTAAAGTAAAATACTTTATTCCGACTCCTGACCTGATGATTAGTTTCAACTACCATAGTAGAGAAGTGTCTTCATCACTCGAGAGAAAAACTAGACTCCCGCCATGAGGACCTCTTCGATGTGAAACACCGAGAGTCCAGGGATCGTCTTTGTACGTCATTTCACACCAATTATGTTGGGAAACGTCCAGTGACAGCGTGATATTTCCCTCACGTCGACTCGTGTTGCTCGTGCGCACATTGTACATTTGCAGATGCGTTTGCATCTGGACCTGCTTCGTCTCCAGATACGTCCTGGTGATTTAATACAACTATTACATTTCAAAGTGTCAAATTGGGCACGACTGGCATCCGACTTCACGGCTCACGGTGTGTTACTGCTCACTTCAGAAGTTTTATTGCTCCTCAGAGACGCGCTTTCATCCGGAGTACGTTCGTCGGATGTTGCCGAGAAGCTGCGGCGCGAGAGGAAAAGCAAATAAACCTGCATTTGGATTTTTAATTGTGCCCTAAAAAAAATGAAAATGGATTCTGCAGATCATTCCATGAGTTAAAGTCTTGGCCAAACGTTCACTTGGCAGGTCCCTGATGCCACCTGTGACAAATCAGTCCAATTTCTTTTCCAAGGATATTAAACGACTAAACGGACTTGATTTCCTCCCAAAAAAAAAAGGTGGATGTGGCAGAATTGGGTTATGATTTTTATTGAGAACATTCACCGAATTAAATATTTTTTCTTATTAAATGAGTCATGAAAGCAACTGAAGAGGTTCCTTCTGTTGAAGTAGAGGCTGATTGGAGTACCTGGAGTAGACCTTCACTTGAACAATGGAGCTTCTCTGGGAACATATGACACTGAAGTCATGAATAAGATTTTTATTTTTATTTTGTTTGTTTTTTCTACACTGGCTGGTTCAACTAGTTCAGTCCAACAACATGGAAGTGTTGTCACCAGGTCAAAGGTCAGCAGTGACACACAAAGACACACAAAGACACGTACAGAGACACAATCCTCACACATAAAGACAACCAAGTGTCATCCATGTCTGTATGTTTTTGATCATCTGAAGGAATCTGAGGTGATTAAAGTCTACAGAGTCTCTGTTACTGGACCACTGTGCTAACAATAGACCACCTAGAGAATATTGTCATGTGTCCTCTTGTACTCAGCATCGTCAGGGGCGACCTCGGTCACACCGATGTTTGCTTTTCTTATCCTAGTGGTGGAAGCATCAGTGACATGTTTGTGTCTTCGGATGAATCCCGCGATCCCAGAAGCCATTTTGACTGTTTGAACAAAGTGATAGTGTGAGTGCACGTGTGTGAGTGCATGTGAGTGAGTGCACGTGTGTGAGTGCACGTGTGTGAGTGCATGTGAGTGAGTGCACGTGTGTGAGTGCACGTGTGTGAGTGCACGTGTGTGAGTGCACGTGTGTGAGTGCACGTGTGTGAGTGCACGTGTGTGAGTGCATGTGAGTGAGTGCATGAGTGTGAGTGCACGAGTGTGAGTGCACGTGTGTGAGTGCACGAGTGTGAGTGCACGAGTGTGAGTGCACGTGTGTGAGTGCACATGTGTGAGTGCATGTGTGTGAGTGCATGTGAGTGAGTGCACGAGTGTGAGTGCACGAGTGTGAGTGCACGTGTGTGAGTGCATGTGTGTGAGTGCACGTGTGTGAGTGCACGTGTGTGAGTGCATGTGAGTGAGTGCACGTGTGTGAGTGCAAGTGTGTGAGTGCATGTGAGTGAGTGCACGAGTGTGAGTGCACGAGTGTGAGTGCACGTGTGTGAGTGCACGAGTGTGAGTGCACGAGTGTGAGTGCACGTGTGTGAGTGCACATGTGTGGAGTTGCATGTGTGTGAGTGCATGTGAGTGAGTGCACAGAGTGTGACCGAGTTGCACAGAGCCTGAGTGCACGTGTGTGAGTGCAGTGTGAGTGAGTGCACGAGTGTGGTGTGAGTGCACGAGTGTGAGTGCACGTGTAGTGCACGTGTGTGGAGTGCACGTGTGTGAGTGCACGAGCTGTGAGTAATACTACAGAGCCTTTTCAGAGTAATACTACAGAGCCTCTCTGAGTAATTACATATAAGAGCCTCTCCGAGTCTGAGTACTACTACAGAGCCTCTCCGAATAATACTACAGAGCCTTTTCAGAGTAATACTACAGAGCCTCTCTGAGTATTACTATAGAGCCTCTCCGAGTAATACTACAGAGCCTTTTCAGAGTAATTCTACAGAGCCTCTCCGAGTATTACTACAGAGCCTTTTCAGAGTAATACTACAGAGCCTTTTCAGAGTAATACTACAGAGCCTCTCTGAGTAATATTACAGAGCCTCTCCGAGTAATATTACAGAGCCTCTCCGAGTAATACTACAGAGCCTCTCTGAGTAATACTACAGAGCCTTTTCAGAGTAATACTACAGAGCCTTTCTAAGTAATACTTCAGAGCCTCTCCGAGTACAACAACACACACGCACATACACACTTGAGTTCAACTTAAAAACTATCTATAGAAACAAATGTTGCTCCGACTTCTGCTACACTTTCTTTGGATATACATTTCCGTACATTTCCCTCTTGGCCGTCTGTTGACATTTCAAATATCCCATAAAGTGCACTTTTGACATTTCCTGGAACACTCGAGTGATTCCACCGCCTGCCTGCCTCGCTGCAGCTCCACTGAGTGATAAGAAGATGCAGAGATTGGATTAGTTCTCGCCTCTGACGCCACTTTTGATTTCCGTTCCTCCGGCTCGTGCTCGGCCGCGGCGGCCCTGCTTATGAAGCTGTACCTGTGACAAAGTGTCTACATTTACAAGTGCATTGTTGCGCTCCAGCGAGCTGCTCACTGTCACTCCAGAGGAAGAACACGCCAGGAAATGACATGAACTCCCCGAGGAGTCGGACTCAAAACTGCTGCCGCACTGGAACAGGTTGAGTGTTGAATAAAGTGATCACCGGCTGAACAAGCTGGAGACGTTTGTGACAGAACTAACACTATACGTCTTGATTTCAGACTCAGGTGCCACGACACACACAACGACACACACAACGACACACACAACGACACACACAACGACACACACAACAACACACACACAACAACACACACAACGACACACACAACAACACACACACACAACAACACACACAACAACACACACAACGACACACACAACGACACACACAACGACACACACAACGACACACACAACGACACACACAACAACACACACAACGACACACACAACGACACACACAACGACACACACAACGACACACACAACGACACACACAACGACACACACAACAACACACACAACGACACACACAACAACACACACAACGACACACACAACAACACACACAACGACACACACAACAACACACACAACGACACACACAACGACACACACAACAACACATACAACGACACACACAACAACACACACAACGACACACAACAGACACACACAACAACACACACAACGACACACACAACAACACACAAAACGACACACAACACACACAACGACACACACAACGACACACACAACGACACACACAACAACACACACAACGACACACACACAACAACACACACACAACGACACACACAACGACACACACAACGACACACACAACGACACACACAACAACACACACAACGACACACACAACGACACACACAACAACACATACAACGACACACACAACAACACACACAACGACACACACAATGACACACACAACAACACACACAACGACACACACAACAACACACACAACAACACACACACAACGACACACACAACAACACACACAACGACACACACAACAACACACACAACGACACACACAACAACACACACAACGACACACACAACAACACACACACAACAACAGACGCACACTTAGAGATGATCAACGTTTCTACATTTGTTTGATTGAAGTATAGTTTAACTGAAAAAAGCAGAAAAAATACACATTATAAATTAATGATATCGTAATATTTGGTTTACTTTAATAGAAGTAAATTTATATTCCTTTTCCCTTTAGAAATCTAACATAATTTGTATTTTCATGTTTAATTGTAAACTATTTTGAGACACAATTTGAAGATGTAACTAATGCTGGAATAAATCTTATCATTCATAAAGTGACAATAGTATGTGATTTAAATGATCAAAACTTGTTTGATGCCTTTTGTATTTATGTAAAGCCAAGAACCTTCCGCCTCTGATGATGTCTAATGTTATTATTTACTCTTTATTAAATACTAATTTGACTTGAACATGTTATTTTACCATCAATCCTTTTGTGGTTGAACTCCCGAGAAAACAAGCTCGTCCCAAAGTGTTTATTTCAGTTTAAAAATGATCTTTTTTGGGAAGTATTGTTTAACGTTAAAGATTCTTCAAGGGTTTAATCGAGTAGGAGCCACAACTATAACCATTGATTCAGAAACAATAGCCTGGTCCTCTATTTTTATTAACAGGAAACAAAGAATCATCTACTGTTCTTCAGCTTCACCTCGAGGTGTTTTTCTATAATTGTTATTATAAAAAGCTTGAAAACATTTATTTTTACAATTAAAAAAGTTGTGTATTTTACATTCTCTGCTTCAATAACAGTGTATTATTAATTTATATACAGAAATCCAGATTCATTTTAATTGAAAATTAAGTAAAAGATACCAAGACAAACACAAGTTTCTCGTTTACGGTTAGAAAATTTTAGAAAACAATAATAATCTCTTAATACATGAATCTAAAGCAGGTTTTTTTTCAACCAATTTGCAGATTTTGTTGACTTTAAATGGACTTGAAGTCTCGGTTTTGTTTCTACTTTTCTAGACTTGTCTGGTGAATCAAATTACGTCTTTACAAAAACATCCATACAAACAGGAACTTAATACTACGGATCAGTTTTTGCTTTAGAAGGGAGACCGGAGCTGAACTTTTGGACCTTCCCTTCACTAGAGCGTTGGTCTCACTCTTGATCTTGGTGTATCACCCTCAATCTCTAACACAGCCTGTCGCCCGGCTTAAAGAAACGGTTCAGTTCAGCGACTTATCCCAGTTGATCATAAAAATAAAACGTGTATTTGACTTGATCTCTCTGTGGAGATCAATAAGTATATTGACCGGCAGAAGATGCGAGAGGCTCACTCACCCCTGAGTGCAGTTGGCGTGGCACGGATGGCACTCGTCGTTGGCTTCGGCGTACTTGAAAATAAAACTGTTGGCGCCCTGTAGGCCGTCTGGACACTTCTCCACACAGTTGGGGCCATCTTTGTAATGCAGGCACTTCACACAGTGCTCGGGGCCCTGTGGAGGACGACAGTACGACGTGGGTTATTGGTTAAAACGACACAAAGAAAGCGACACGACGTACTAAAGAGCACTTCAGTTTTCACGACAAAACATGTCGAATAACGTGAAGGGAAAACACGAGGAGGGCGACAGGATATGCAGAGAAGGACGTGGAAATTCAAGTGTATGGCAGCGAGACACAGTGAGATTAGGACAGCGGGAAGAGAGACGGCGAGATGAGGACGGCGGGAAGAGAGACGGCGAGATGAGGACGGCGGGAAGAGAGATGGCGAGATGAGGACGGCGGGAAGAGAGGCACAGATGAGGACGGCGAAGAAGAGAGACGTAGATGAGGACGGCGGGAAGAGAGATGGCAAGATGAGGACGGCGGGAAGAGAGACGGCGAGATGAGGACAGCGGGAACAGAGCACGGCAGAGAAGACCAGGGACGGCGGAGAGACATGGCGAGATGAGGACGGCGGAAAAAAGAGACATGGCCGTAGATGAGGACGGCGGGAAGAGAGACGTCGAGATGAGGCCGGCGGGAAGAGAGACGGCGAGATGAGGAGGACAGGAAGAGAGACGGCGAGATGAGGACGGCGGGAAGAGACCGGGAAGAGAGACGGCGAGATGAGGACGGCGGGAAGAGAGACGGCGAGATGAGGACGGCGGGAAGAGAGACGGCGAGATGAGGACGGCGGGAAGAGAGCAGGACGGCGGGAAGAGAGAGACGGCGAGATGAGGACGGCGGGAAGAGAGACGGCGGGCGAGATGAGGACGGCGGGAAGAGAGATGGCGAGATGAGGACGGCGGGAAGAGAGATGGCGAGATGAGGACGGCGGGAAGAGACACGGCGAGATGAGGACGGCGTGAAGAGAGATGTCGAGATGAGGACGGCGGGAAGAGAGACGGCAAGATGAGGAGGCGGGAAGAGACGCGCGAGAGAGGGCTTGGAAGAGAGACGGCGAGATGAGGACAGCGGGAAGAGAGACGGCGAGATGATGACGGCAGGAAGAGAGATGGCAAGATGAGGACGGCGGGAAGAGAGACGGTGAGATGAGGACGGCGGGAAGAGAGACGGCGAGATGAGGACGGCGGGAAGAGAGATGGCGAGATGAGGACGGCGAGATGAGGACGGCGGGAAGAGAGACGGCGAGATGAGGACGACAGGAAGAGAGACGGCGAGATGAGGACGGCGGGAAGAGAGGCGGCGAGATGAGGACGGCGGGAAGAGAGGCGAAAAACGGAATGAGGACGGCAGGAAGAGAGATGGCACGAGATGAGGACGGCGGGAAGAGACGGCGAAGATGAGGACCCCCCGAAAGGACGAAGCAAGATGAGGACGGCGGGAAGAGAGACAGCAAGATAGAGAGGACGGTGAAGATGAGGACGGGGAAGAGAGACGGCGAGATGAGGACGGCGGGAAGAGAGACGGCGAGATGAGGACGGCGGGAAGAGAGACGGCGAGATGAGGACGGCGGGAAGAGAGACGGCGAGATGAGGACGGCGGGAAGAGAGATGGCAAGATGAGGACGGCGGGAAGAGAGATGGCGAGATGAGGACGGCGGGAAGAGGAGAGAGATGGGGACGAGAAAGGCGGTTATGGAAGAGAGACGGCGAGATGAGGACGACGGCGGGAAGAGAGACGGCGAGATGAGGACGGCGGGAAGAGACACGGCGAGATGAGGACGGCGGGAAGAGACACGGCGAGATGAGGACGGCGGGAAGAGAGACGGCGAGATGAGGACGGCGGGAAGAGAGAGAGAGGACGGCGGGAAGAGAGACGGCGAGATGAGGACGGCGGGGAAGAGAGACGGCGGGAAGACGATGAGGACGGCGGGAAGAACGACCGACGGCGCAGATGAGGACGGCGGGAAGAGAGATGTGCGAGATGAGGACGGCGGGAAGAGAGACGGCGGGAAGAGAGACGGCAAGATGAGGACGGCGGGAAGAGAGACGGCGAGATGAGGACGGCGGGAAGAGAGACGAAGATGAGGATGAGGATGAGGACGGCGGGAAGAGACACCGAGATGAGGAGCGACGGGAAGAGAGACGGCGAGATGAGGACGGCGGGAAGAGAGACGGCGAGATGAGGACGGCGGGAAGAGACACGCAGAGCAAAGAGATGAGGACGGCGGGGAAAGAGAGACGGCGGGAAGAGATGAGGACGGCGGGAAGAGAGACGGCGAGATGAGGACGGCGGGAAGAGAGACGGCGGCGCAGACGAGACACATAAAGCAGGTTGCGCGGAGGAGGCAGATAATAAGCACACAATGACCATAACTATCCGCCTAGAACAGGATTTATGGAGCTAATATAGGGAGGGAGGACAAGAAGCGCCAGACGACCGTGTCCAATCAGCAGAGCTGAAGAATATCTCGCGGCTGAATAACATCAGATCAACACCAGTCAATGTCCAGCACTTCAACACCGTGACAGAATCAACACGGACGCTCTTTTCTAAACTCACTGGACGAACTCGTCACGCGTGTTCCGGGCCTCGGATCAATGATGGGATGGAGATCCATTTAACACTTTTTATATTCACTTCATCCTTTGAATGATCACCTTGAATCAAGTTTATTTTCACACATCCTGCAGGGGAATATGTGGTGGCCATTACAAAGACACCGTTTCTTTAAATGACCTCAAGGAAAAGGTTCCCTTTTTTTATTTTATATCATTTTTTTTCATCATCTTTCTTGGAACACCATCATCGTTGACTCTTTCTCTACACTTTAGGTTTTGTGTTTTCGTCCCAGCATCGTTGAGAGTCTAGAGAGAAACTCATATTTCCTCCCTCGTCGTTGAATCTGTTGCGGTTCTCAGTGATTAATTAACTATAAATGAAGTCACTAACAACACGGATGTTTTATTAGAGTATTTTCGTGCTGAGCCAGACTTCTTCAGTTAAACAGGTCAGTCCTGGTCGGAGTTTTTTATGTCCATTTATTCAATTTGTATTTATTTATTTGATTGGATTTTGTTTTCGAGTTATTGTAAGTATATCTTGTGTCTTCACAATAATGATGGTTCAAGTTAATGTTTCAAATTTTGATTCGGAATTTTGTTGTTGACATTTTTGTTTTTTAGCATTTCAATTTTTTTTAAATAATTTAAATCAATAATTTCTATCCATCTATTCTATTTTATACCATTTATATTCTATAAATCTCTAATATTTTCATAATTCATTAATTTCTTCTACAAACACAATATTCTGAATCCAATAATTTAAAATGTTTTATTAAAAATTCTGTATTTTTAAATGTATAGTATTTTAAATTCAACATAAAATGTTGCTATAATAGAGTCACCAGACAATACTAATAGAGTCCCGAGCTACTGGATCAAACTTGTCATGTGATCATGTGAATATTTGTATATTTGTTAATTGTACATTTAAATCAAATTAATGTATGTTGTACACACTTTCAAAATAACAATATCCGGAAAAAAACATTAATATTCTGTCAGTAATCTTTCCATTAGCTTTGCAAGAACCAGGACACAGTGAACACGTGACAATCCTAGAAGATCTGAGATAAGGAAAGAAGATAAGAAGTGGAACCAGGAACTGATGTAGGCTTGACTACACTCTGACTGGAGAACCTCTCATCATTAGTGGCACGTAAAGGGACGTGTTGAGTCGTGACAACCTTATCGAACCAAGAAGGAAACTAAAGTAAATCCATCCTCTGGACAAACACAAGTGTCAGGAGGACGTTTGTTTCAAGCAAACACTGAACGTGAAGCATTTCATTAACTGTCTCTGCTGATGGATTTCTTCATCGTCTGGGAGCGAATCAACCGAATCAACACGACCTTCACCACAAACAACTTCACGACATCATCATCATCATCATCATCATCTTCTTCACCATGTTCATCATCATCATCATCATCATCTTCATCTTCATCATCATCATCATCATCTTCATCACCGTCATCTTCATCTTCATCTTCATCATCATTATCATCTTCTTCATCATGTTCATCTTCATCATCATCATTAACATCATCATGTTCATCATCATCATCATCATCATCATCATGTTCATCTTCATCATTATCATCATCATCTTCATCATCATCATCACCATCATGTTCATCTTCATCATCATCATCATCTTCACTTCATCATCATCATCATCAACTTCATCATCATCATCATCATCATCCTCATCTTCATCTTCATCATTATAATCTCCATCATCATCATCATCATCATCGTCATCTTCATGTTCATCTTCATCATCATCATCATCACCATCATGTTCATCTTCATCACCGTCATCTTCATCTTCATCATCATTATCATCTTCTTCATCATGTTCATCTTCACCATCATGTTCATCATCATCATCATGTTCATCATGTTCATCTTCATCATCATCATCATCACCATCATGTTCATCTTCATCATCATCATCATCTCATCATCATCACCATCATGTTCATCTTCATCATCATCATCATCATCTTCATCAACTTCATCATCATCATCATCAACTTCATCATCATCATCATCCTCCTCATCATCATCTTCATCATCATCATCACCATCATCATCAACTTCATCCTCATCTTCATCTTCATCATTATAATCTCCATCATCATCATCATCATCGTCATCTTCATGTTCATCTTCATCATCATCATCATCATCATCACCATCATGTTCATGTTCATCTTCATCATCATCATCATCATCTTCATCATCATCATCATCATCATCATCACCATCACCATCACCATCACCATCACCATCATCATCATTAACTCGTCAACCTCCACGATCTCCGCTCATACATCTGATCCAAACGAGGAATCGAACCCACCAACTTCTAAAAGTACGGCCTCAAGTCCACTCATCGGGATCCGCTGCAGTCGACCGCGGACGACCTTGACACGGCGCACAAACCCGCGTCGTCGGCGCACGAAGGTCAAAGATTTGAAGCACATTTACAGCATGAATCCCGCAGAAGTCTCTCCAGCCAGGAGGCGACGGCGGCGACATGAATACTTAAAGCTCCTTCAATATTGCAGTCTCTGGGAAAAGAGCTTACCGGACCGTGACAGGTCAAAGAGTCACCGTCGGCGCGCTCGCACTGGGCGTCACACTCCACACACGCCGACCCCTCGGCGTACTCACGAACGTCCCTGAGAGATATGAAGGCAGAGGGGGAGGCGAGATAAAGAAGAGGGAAGTCAGGAGGATGAACACCACGCTTTCTGTGGACTCGTTTTCCGTCTCGTTGACCGGAAAACAAGAGTTTATTTGATGATGTGTTTATAGTCGACGGTAAGTTCTAAGCGTCTCGTCGCACAGGAGTATTTTGAGTTTAATAAAAATGATTTAACCTTCTTTAATCTGAGCTTTCTTTGAAGCCATGTTTTTAACATCTTCTACAAAACCATGTTTCATTTATCAAATACATGCAGTCATTTAATTGACTACGAAGGTAAATAAGGTTCAAAACAGATTTGATGTCAAAGAAGTAGTTTCTCATACTTGGCGATTTACCTTTTTTTTTTTCCAAACTTAAGTTTTATTAGAGTTTTCCATATGAAGGCAAACACACTAAATCACAGAAAATAAAAAAACAACAACGCAAAAACAAATATAAAAAATAAAAAAATCAAAATGGGGGTTGTTCATGTTTCTTACATGCAATATATAAAGTACACACTGATACAGTCCCAGTATTTCCCAGGTGTCGTTGTTGTGTAAACAGACTCCACTTTTTCCATTTTTCAATAAATTTGTCTTCTTGTGTCTTTATCCTGTGGGTTAAAAGTTCCATTTCAAAAACTCCTTTGACAATGTGAGTCCATTCCTCCACTGGTTTTCGTATTGTGCCATTTTTTGCTAATGGCCTTCTTAGCGGCTGCCACTAGTATTTTAAATAAATATTTGACTTCCTTGTTTACAATGTTTGAATTTAAGCCCAGGTACAGAATTGAACATGCAGGTGGAATATTAGAGCCTGAGATGTTTTCAACTGCTTCATGCACATCCTTCCAATGTTTCGTGATTTTAGAGCAATACCAGAAAACATGGTCGACATTGACTTCGTTACAATCTCTCCAACACGACTGGTCCGATGACTGCTTTTAATTTGTGGTGTAATGAAATATCTTATTACATTTTTCCAGCAGTGTTCCCTCCAGACACGAGAAGATGTCGTAGTATGTCACCATTCTTCTTGACTTCTACTGATATGGAACTCTTTTTCCCACTTTTCTTTTACATCATTTGTTGTCTTTACATTAGTTCCCATCAATTGCTTGTATAATGTTGAGAACATTTTACACTTCTTGCCGTTATAGGTTCCAATCAAAGTTTGGATTATATATTTCTGTTTTCATTCATGTTTGGTTTCATTTGTTTGTCATAGAAGTCCCGTAACTGTAAGAATCTACTTTAGAGAGTATATTTGTGTCAGTTCTTGGAAGCTCATCATTTACCATTTTTAAAGGATAATAAAGTTCTCAGATATAAGTTTTACAAGTGCACAAATCTACTGCTGCAAGTACACAAATCACAAACTCACACCCTCTTCCGTTTGATAATTTTTGTCTGAGAAATGTGGCGCAAAATGAAAACATACTTATCAATAACGAGAGACATTTTACTCGGCCAATGGTGGCATCGAGCATGTTTTGACAAAAGGAAGACAAAGAAATACACAATAATATCAACCACAGGGTCATAATACCTGCTAATAATAACCAGGTTTTGAGTCAAAACCAAGTCTAACGACCCTGTGGTTGATTTTATTGTGTAGTTCTTCTGTCCAGCATGTGTGGAAGGGGCGTGGCCATTGTTAGAAAGAGAAGGCAGGGGCGTGGTCAGGCTGCAGCGACCGCCACCGATTGGCCGAGTAACAAACACACTCGATGCTTGTAGAAGACGTCCATGTATTCGAGTATGTGAAACTTTGAATTTGAATTTGCGTTAAAAAGTACTTTTGAGTACTTGAAGAATTAGATTCTAAATACTTGGCGATTTCTTACCAGATAATTAAAACATAAAAGCGACAGATTCTCAAAAATATATATTTTTTTTTACGAGTGCACGAATCCACTGCTGCGAGTCACAAACTTGCATTTGCAAATTTTTCGGCTGAGAAATCGGACGAAAAACGTACTTATCAATAACAAGCCGAAGCATCGGGCGTGTTTGTTACTCGGCCAATCGGTGGCGGTCGCTGCAGCATGACCACGCCCCCGCCTTCACTTTCTAACAATGGCCACGCCCCCGCCTTCTCTTTCTAACAATGGCCACGCCCCTTCTACACATGCTGGACCAAAGAACTACACAATAAAATCAACCACAGGGTCGTTAGACTTGGTTTTGACTCAAAACCTGGTTATTATAAGCAGGTCTTATGACTCTGTGGTTGATATTATTGTGTAGTTCTTTGTCTTTCTTTTGTCAAAACATGCTCGATGCTTCGGCGTGTTATTGAAGTATGTTTTCGTTTTTCGTCTGATTTCTCAGCCGAAAAATTTGCAAATGCAAGTTTGTGACTCGCAGCAGTGGATTCGTGCACTCGTAAAAAAAATATATATTTTTGAGAATCTGTCGCTTTTATGTTTTAATTTTCTGGTAAGAAATCGCCAAGTATTTAAAATCGAATTCTTCAAGTACTCAAAAGTACTCTTTAACGCAGTCAAAACAGCTTTGCACCTTATTAATATTTGTATTTACAGTCACGATACAAAAACGGACATCGATATAGTTCAGCACTCTTAAAGGTACATTCTTAAAACAGTCCTCTGCCAAGCAGCTCGTTTCTAACTTTATTATAATTTCAGTTACTTACGTCTATAGATACCTTTTTTAGCATTTGAAATGTCACTCATATCAAGTCAAATCCAAAAGACAACAATACAGTAGGTGGATGTTTACGTTTCTCTTATCGTTTTCTTCGACATCGTCTTTTTTGCGCTGATGCTGGCGATGCTACGACTATATCTATAATTCATTGAAATGTTACAAAATGAAAAAATCATTCAATATTCAATAAATATTCAGTAATATAAAGTAAGATTTTCCATGTACTCTGAACACTATCCAAATTTGAGAAGGACATGGATTAAACATAACGTACATTTATAGTCAATATTAATTTATATTTCAAATAAATACGTCTAAGCTGCAGAATAGAATCGATAGTCGTCTGCAAAGAGTGTAACAAGCAAATCACAATAAATATCAATTTTCTAAGATTTGTTTCTCAGGGATTGATGGTTCACTTCCAGGTTTTGAGGGAGTTAACCTTTGACCTTTCTGTGTTTGAGTTTCTACGTTCTCTGAGTGTCGCGTGGGTTTACTCCGGGCACTCTGTATGTTTTTGGGCTGTGGGAGGAAACCAGAGGTTGATGGAAAACTGCAAAATTTACATAGATAAGACCTTGTGTGCTAATGGTTGTCTGTCTTAGTGTGTCCTGAGACAGACTGCCGTCCTGTCCAGGGTGTCCCCTGCCTCTCGCCCTGTGAAGCTGGGATCGACTCCGGTCTCCCCGCGACACCCATAAGGGATAAAGCGATAGAAAATTAATGAATATATTTAACCAGATAAACAATGATTTGTCAAAACTAACACTGATCTGATCCAGCCTTACACCCCAGCTCGGGCTCTGAGGTCTGTGGATCAGAATCTACTTATGGTTCCACGCACACGACTCAGGACCAGAGGAGAGAAATCTTTTCAGGCTGTTGCTCCTAAGCTTTGGAACGATCTTCTCTCTCTTTGCTCTTGATGATCTACCGACTCCTTCAAGAAACATCTGTGTTTGATGATCTACTGACTCCTTCAAGAAACATCTGTGTTTGATGATCTACTGACTCCTTCAAGAAACATCTGTGTTTGATGATCTACTGACTCCTTCAAGAAACATCTGTGTTTGATGATCTACTGACTCCTTCAAGAAACATCTGTGTGTTTGATGATCTACTGACTCCTTCAAGAAACATCTGTGTTTGATGATCTACTGACTCCTTCAAGAAACATCTGTGTTTGATGATCTACTGACTCCTTCAAGAAACATCTTAAGACGTTTCTATTTGTTCAGGCTTTTCCTTGATTTTCTCGAACTCCTGTGTTGTTCTCAGTATTATCTTGATCTTTAAAGTATGTACTTTTTTGAGTATTGTTTTGATTGTCTAAGCGCTTTGTGACCCTGGTCTGGAAAAGCGCTATATAAATAAATATTACTTACTTACTTACTTACTTACATTATGCCGAAATATGGAGACATTTATCAGGAGCTTTATTCCCAGTAATATCCAGTGATTATTTTCAAAGTTAAAGACGACACTCGTCGACGGGCTGCGGCCTCTTGCCGTCGATCACTTCGAGGCATCAAAAGGGACGTTCGAGGCCACGTTGAAGTATCTTCTACCTTCACGAGGTTCAACATCTCTGAGATCAATTCAAGTTCAAGCGCCTCCGTGTTCACGTCCTGCGACAAAACCCAGAGTCGTGGACCACGACAGAGGACGCGGGTCTGAGGACTCCTGGCTCCGAGGAAACTGTTCTTCCATAGAAAGATCTCCCGCAGGAGCCTCACTAGATTAATATTAATTAAGCTCCATTTGCCCGGGAAGCGTCCGGGGTCTCCGGGGAGTCCAGCTTTTGTGCGAGTGTGAGTCGCTGCAATCAGGTCCGGCTGCGAGGGTTTTACAAGTCGGTGGTTCCGACGCTGGTTTTCATTAAACTTTCATATGGATTCTGCTGCAAAACATGTTTGGACCTGGTGTCGCGGCGTGTTTGACATTTAAGGACGGAGGTTCGCGGCGTGGACTCGTGCTAATTGATGTTGTTGGAGGTGTTGATGTTTCTTCATGCATGAACGAACACGTCTTTCAATCTTTCATCCTTTTAATTATTTACTTTATTATAGACGTTCAACCTCTTTTCAGCAGAACTTCTCTAGTGAATCCATACAATGTTCTGGGATTATAAGAGATATTTGTGTAATACATGTATAATGTCCTTCTTATAATAAAAGAAAGACACATTTAGTTTTTCAATCGAATTATTTTGAGTAAAGAAGTGCAACTCAAGTGTGTATTTTGTGTGTTTTGTTGTATAATCGATAGTCGTCTGCAAAGAGTGTAACAAGCAACTCACAATAAATATCAATGTTTTAAGATGTTGTTTCTCAGGGGGTTGATGGTTCACTTCCAGGTCGGGAGGGAGGCAACTTGTGACCTTTCTGTGTTTGAGTTTCTATGTTCTCCACGTGTTGTGTGAGTTTACTCCGGACACTCCGGTTTCCTCCCACAGTCCAAAAACATACAGAGGTTGATTGAGAACTTTGGAGATTGTCTGTAGGTATGAGTGTGTGTGTGAATGGTTGTCTGTCTTTGTGTGTCCTGAGACAGACTGGTGTCCTGTCCAGGGTGTCCCCTGCCTTTAGTGCAATGAAGATGGGATAGACTCCAGTCTCCCCGCGACCCCTCAAAAGATATTAAGCGGCAGAAAATTAAATGAATGAACCTCATAGTTGTTTAAACGTCAGTAAAAAAAAGCCCTGATCCAGGTAAAAAAATATTTTTAGTCTTAATTTTATTTTTTACTCTCTGGTTACTTTTTAGTTGTACTTCATGCAACACATAGTGAATCTTAGAAAGTCAATCTGTTTAAACAAACTTAAAAATTAGCTTCTTATATCAAAAATCAATCCAGTTCCAGTCGTGTCCAGAACTCTAAAGCCCAGTGAATCCTGATCGACGTGCACGAGTAACAACTGAGTGTAGTTTTGTGTTCGTCGCACACGGATGTTCGGACAGAAGCAGGTGACGCAGGTGACGCAGGTGAACAGGTGAACAGGTGAACAGGTGAACAGGTGAGGTCACGACGGCGCCGGCGTACAGTGGGACAGGCAGGCACGGCGTGGCTCCGTGCGCAAGCAGTGACTGTGACACGCAGTGACACGCCTAGCCCCCCGGCCCGGTGACATGATCCGTCCTCCTGGTTTTATCACAGATCCATGAACACGAGTTCATCAGAGGCGTCAGAAGATTTGACTCAACTTTTAAATGTTTTTAATCCTTTTTTTATTTTAGAATACATGTATTTTTTTATTATTTATTTGTTATTTTGGGAATAGATACATTCAATAATTCCTTTTTTTTTTTTTTTTTTAGAATTTAAAACAAGTAATAAATGATACTGAATCAAAATAGAATATATTTATATTTAAGTTAATAATTAAAAATAAAATAATGTAATGTTTAAAATAAATATAATTTCAATTTAAAAATAAAATCCAAGTTTGAAATGTGATGTTAAATTCAACCATTTTATGTTAAAAAACACCCAAAATCAACAAAATTCATTCTATGTTTTTAAAACCAGACGCTTCTTTAACAAACTGTAAACAACAAAATTCAAAATTAAATATTTTTTAAACTAAAATGACATTTATTTCCCATTAATTTTATGTTTTTAAAACCAGACGCTTCTTTAACAAACTGTAAACAAAAATTAAAATTAATTTTTTAAACTAAAATGACATTTATTTCCCATTAATTTTATGTTTTTAAAACCAGACGCTTCTTTAACAAACTGTAAACAAAACAAAAGTAGAAACATTTTAGTTCAAATTAAAGCTAAAAATGACATTTATTTCCCATTAATTTTATGTTTTTAAAACCAGACACTTCTTTAATAAACTGTAAACAAAATAAAAGTCAAACATTTTAGTTCAAATTAAAGCTAAAAATGACGTTTATTTCCCATTAATTTTATGTTTTTAAAACCAGACGCTTCTTTAATAAACTGTAAACAAAATAAAAGTCAAACATTTTAGTTCAAATTAAAGCTAAAAATGACATTTATTTCCCATTAATTTTATGTTTTTAAAACCAGACGCTTCTTTAACAAACTGTAAACAAAATAAAAGTCAAACATTTTAGTTCAAATTAAAGCTAAAAATGACATTTATTTCCCTTTAATTTTATGTTTTTAAAACCAGACGCTTCTTTAACAAACTGTAAACAAAATAAAAGTCAAACATTTTAGTTCAAATTAAAGCTAAAAATGACATTTATTTCCCATTAATTTTATGTTTTTAAAACCAGACGCTTCTTTAACAAACTGTAAACAAAAATTAAAATTCATTTTTTAAACTAAAATGACATTTATTTCCCATTAATTTTATGTTTTTAAAACCAGACACTTCTTTAATAAACTGTAAACAAAATAAAAGTCAAACATTTTAGTTCAAATTAAAGCTAAAAATGACGTTTATTTCCCATTAATTTTATGTTTTTAAAACCAGACGCTTCTTTAACAAACTGTAAACAAAATAAAGGTCAAACTTTTTAGTTCAAATTAAAGCTAAAAATGACATTTATTTCCCATTAATTTTATGTTTTTAAAACCAGACGCTTCTTTAACAAACTGTAAACAAAATAAAAGTCAAAAATTGTAGTTCAATACATTTTTCTAACTAAAATGACATTTATTTCCCATTAATTTTATGTTTTTAAAACCAGACGCTTCTTTAATAAACTGTAAACAAAATAAAAGTCAAACATTTTAGTTCAAATTAAAGCTAAAAATGACATTTATTTCCCATTAATTTTATGTTTTTAAAACCAGACGCTTCTTTAACAAACTGTAAACAAAATAAAGGTCAAACATTTTAGTTCAAATTAAAGCTAAAAATGACATTTATTTCCCTTTAATTTTATGGTTTTAAAACCAGACGCTTCTTTAACAAACTGTAAACAAAAATTAAAATTATTTTTTTTAACTAAAATGACATTTATTTCCCATTAATTTTATGTTTTTACAACCAGACGCTTCTTTAACAAACTGTAAACAAAAATTAAAATTCATTTTTGAAACGAAAACCATCAATTTCTCCCCTTCAAACGACCTGGTCCACGGCGACACTCACCCCTGGAATAAGCTGCACTTCTCCACGCAGGTCCGTCCTCGGCTGAAGGCCCGGCACGACAGACACTGCTCTGGACCGGAACCCCAACAGCCGGCGTCCGAACACAGCCGGTCGCAGGACATGCGACTCTTGGCTGCCGGGACAAGAAAAGACAAACAAATGAGTCGTCGAAACCATCGTCTTATTGTTGCAACACAAACGTAATCGACTTGTAAATAAAACATGTCGTTTGTGTTTCATGTAAACACCGAACGAGATGCTAAAGACGAACGTCTGCTGTGTTTACGAGGCCGAGCAGCCATTAGCGCTGGAGTGGATCGTAAAGACGAGGATCCGCTGGAGACATGATCATCCTCACGTCGTCCATAATTCATCGCATTAAATATTGATTCGAGGCGTCGGTTAGCATCGTTCATAGCAGCGTTTCAGCAACTGTTACACAATCCTACCTCCAACGCCACACGTCGAACGTCTCAAGACGTGAAACACAAGCTGCCAAATAGAATCGATAGTCGTCTGCAAAGAGTGTGACAAGCAACAGTAATTATCAATGTTTTAAGATGTTGTTTCTCAGGGGGTTGATGGTTCACTTCCAGGTCGGGAGGGAGTCAACCTTTGACCTTTCTGTGTTTGAGTTACTATGTTCTCCCACGTGTTGTGTGGGTTTACTCCGGGTACTCTGGTTTCCTCCCATAGTCCAAAACCATACAGAGGTTGATTGAGAACTTGAGGGAAATTGTCTGTAGGTATGAGTGTGTGTGTGAATGGTTGTCTGTCTAAGTGTGTCCTGAGACAGTCTGGCGTCCTGTCCAGGGTGTCCCCTGCCTCTCGCCCTATGATACTGGGATAGACTCCAGTCTCCCGCGAGACTAGAGAGAGAGCAAGAGATTAAGCGGCAGAAAATGAACATCGTAGTCTTTTAAACGTTATCTCACACATGCTGTAAACAACAATCAAAGTAACATTAAGATCATAAAGGTTTTAGTGTTTATCGTCATAATTACACAGTAATTATCGCTTAAACAACTTTAATTAAGACAGACTCGTTGCTCGAGTCGCGGCAAAACATATTTCCTTTAATTAGACGACGGAAAATATGAATCACTAAAGAAAGAACGTTTGTTTATCAATGGTATTAACTGATTTATAATATTGATTAAGTACAAATACACACAATAATGGCTCACAGGATACTTCACTCCAAATCAAAGTAATGTTGTATTTGTTAAGATAGTGTATAATATAAGGAACAGATTATCTTCCAGTAAGAGGAAAATTTAGGGGATTGAATGGAAGTGGTTGATGAAGGAGGACAAACATAAAGGTAAAGATAAATTGATCCAATAATAATAATAATAATTATTGGATCAATTTATCTTATCTGATTATTTTCTTATTATTATAATAATAATAATAAGAAGAAGAAGAAAATAATCAGACTCTTGTTACAGTTAAGAATCTTAATAAAACATGTTGACACTCGTGTGATTGAGTTTCTCCAATAAACTGCTTCAACAAGTGACACGTTCATTAAAGACATGTTGAATCTTCTTTCACACATTTTACTCTTTCTTTTATCTCAAATTGTTGCCTTTTTTGTCACAAATTGAGTCATTTCTGGTGTATTTTTCCAAAAGTTTTTGCTCTTTCTTGATCATCCATGAGATCCTGGAGCAACGAGATCCTGGAGCACAAGAGTCTGATTCAAAGGATCCTTCATTTTACCTTCATTTAATCAGGAGGAGATGAAAGAAAGTAATACTTCAAAGTAATGAACGACAAACTCTCGCCTGGATCTCAATTCAACTCCAGGAAAGAAGAATTGTTGAAGAACATGAATCTGTTGATAGTATCACGATACTGCGATACTATTTATAGTGATACTAAAGTAACAAGTATATATGTGTAGTATTGTCCAGTACTTGACTCTGGTGTTGTGATAGTGTAGTAACAAGTATATATGTGTAGTATTGTCCAGTACTTGACTCTGGTGTTGTGATAGTGTAGTAACAAGGATATATGTGTAGTATTGTCCAGTACTTGACTCTGGTGTTGTGATAGTGTAGTAACAAGTATATATGTGTAGTATTGTCCAGTACTTGACTCTGGTGTTGTGATAGTGTAGTAACAAGTATATATGTGTAGTATTGTCCAGTACTTGACTCTGGTGTTGTGATAGTGTAGTAACAAGTATATATGTGTAGTATTGTCCAGTACTTGACTTGGTGTTAGATAGTTAGTAACAAGTATACATGTGTAGTATTGTCCAGTATTTGACTCTGGTGTTGTGATAGTGTAGTAACAAGTATATATGTGTAGTATTGTCCAGTACTTGACTCTGGTGTTGTGATAGTGTAGTAACAAGTATACATGTGTAGTATTGTCCAGTACTTGACTCTGGTGTTATGATAGTGTAGTAACAAGTATATATGTGTAGTATTGTCCAGTACTTGACTCTGGTGTTGTGATAGTGTAGTAACAAGTATATATGTGTAGTATTGTCCAGTACTTGACTCTGGTGTTATGATAGTGTAGTAACAAGTATATATGTGTAGTATTGTCCAGTACTTGACTCTGGTGTTATGATAGTGTAGTAACAAGTATATATGTGTAGTATTGTCCAGTACTTGACTCTGGTGTTATGATAGTGTAGTAACAAGTATATATGTGTAGTATTGTCCAGTACTTGACTTTTCTGATATTGATAGAGTTTTATGAAGAAAAAATAAACATGATATATTGTATAAATTCACACCTTGAAACATTTAAGCTTTATTTATTTTCTTTAAAGTGAGTTAAAATAGTTCTATATATTATCGGTGTTCATGTAAATTGATGCCAGGATTATTATTCTGCTGAAGGTGAAGAAGTAGAAACACATGATCACAGTCCAGTGCACTCGTGTCCAGGAGGACAGTGTGTGTGACTTCTGACAGCAACAACCGTCTGAGAGGCAGTGGAGTGAGCAGCCGGTGTGTGTGTGTGTGTGTGTGTGTGTGTGTGTGTGTGTGTGTGTGTGTGTGTGTGTGTGTGTGTGTGTGTGTGTGTGTGTGTGTGTGTGTGTGTGTGTGTGTGTGTGTGTGTGTTCAAACACCAGCCCATAAACCAGACTTCTCATGTGGACTCACAGCACTCTTTGGGGCTCCGGTTGTTCCTGATCAACACCTTCTGGTTGTTGCCGCGGAACAGCCGCGTCCAGTTGACGGTGTTGTAGAAGCAGAGCTGACTGTTGTCGGCGATGTGGACGTTACCAGCACTGATCTCCTGCAGAGACTGAAGCTGCAGCGACGAGATGCCATGTTGTTTCAACACCAGCAGAGATATACCACTGAGAGAGAGAGAGAGAGAGAGAGAGAGAGAGAGAGAGAGAGAGAGAGAGAGAGAGAGAGAGAGAGAGAGAGAGAGAGAGAGAGAGAGAGAGAGAGAGAGAGAGAGAGAGAGAGAGAGAGAGAGAGGGAGAGAGAGAGAGAGAGAGAGAGAGAGGGAGAGAGAGGGGAGAGAGAGAGAGAGAGAGAGAGAGAGAGAGAGAGAGAGAGAGAGAGACACACAGAGAGAGAGGGAGAGAGAGAGACACAGAGAGAAAAAGAGAGAGAGAGAAAGAAAGAGAGAGAGAGAGAGACAAGTTACACAAGTTGATGAAAACTGGGTCCAAAGATTTTATAGATTTAATATTGTTTATTTCAATGTGATCCATTTACAGTATATCTGTAAAATATTTAACAATTAACAATAACACTTTGTCTGAGCATTTTTAACTGAAATAAAACAATTTTCAACTGAAATAAAACAATTTTCAACTGTAATCAAACAATTTTAAACTGAAATCAAACAATTTACAACTAGAATCAAACAATTTTCAACTTTAATCAAACAATTTACAACTAGAATCAAACAATTTTCAACTATAATCAAACAATTTTCAACTTTAATCAAACAATTTACAACTAGAATCAAACAATTTTCAACTATAATCAAACAATTTTCAACTTTAATCAAACAATTTTCATCTATAATCAAACAATTTTCAACTTTAATCCAACAATTTTCAACTATAATCCAACAATTTTCAACTATAATCAAACAATTTTCAACTATAATCAAACAATTTTCAACTATAATCCAACAATTTTCAACTAGAATCAAACAATTTTCAACTATAATCCAACAATTTTAAACGATAATCCAACAATTTTAAACTATAATCCAACAATTTTAAACTAGAATCAAACAATTTTCAACTATAATCAAACAATTTTCAACTGAAATCAAACAATTCTCAACTATAATCAAACAATTTTCAACTATAATCAAACAATTTTCAACTGAAATCAAACAATTTTCAACTATAATCAAACAATTTTCAACTATAATCAAACAATTTTCAACTATAATCAAACAATTTTCAACTAGAATCAAACAATTTTCAACTATAATCAAACAATTTTCAACTAGAATCAAACAATTTTCAACTAAAATCAAACAATTTTCAACTATAATCAAACATTTTTCAACTATAATCAAACAATTTACAACTAAAATCAAACAATTTTCAACTATAATCAAACAATTTACAACTAAAATCAAACAATTTTCAACTATAATCAAACAATTTTCAACTAAAATCAAACAATTTTCAACTATAATCAAACAATTTTCAACTATAATCAAACAATTTACAACTAAAATCAAACAATTTTCAACTATAATCAAACTATTTTCAACTAAAATCAAACAATTTTCAACTTTAATCAAACAATTTTCAACTATAATCAAACAATTTACAACTAAAATCAAACAATTTTTAACTTTAATCAAACAATTTTCAACTATAATCAAACAATTTACAACTAAAATCAAACAATTTTCAACTATAATCAAACTATTTTCAACTAAAATCAAACAATTTTCAACTATAATCAAACAATTTTCAACTATAATCAAACAATTTTCAACTATAATCAAACAATTTTCAACTATAATCCAACATGTGTTACTATAATAAATATTAAAGTCAATATTTCAGCTACACTTCTCTTAAAACAATAAACTCATGAAGAAACCAAGTGTTTGTGTTCAACTGCTGCATGAATGTAAACAGCATCTGTTCGGTCGTTGGGTTCAAGTGAGATGTGAAGAACATCTACATATGCAGCAGCAGCTCGACAACACAAGCGACACACACATTACAACACAAGCGACACACACATTACAACACAAGCGACACACACATTACAACACAAACACACTTTCCTTCTCGTTCACTTCCAATCAGTACAGAAGTCAGTCCTGCTGACATTTATAGAGAATTCAAATCATTTTCTTCACTTTAATCACACTTAAGATGAATCATGAGCCACACACACACACACACACACACACACACACACACACACACACACACACACACACACACACACACACACACACACACACACACACACACACACACACACACACACACACACACACACACAGGGGAACAAGTGTTCTAGAGTGGGTGGTTTAAGTGATTCCAAGCAGGTGTGCAAAGGTGGGATTCTTTTTAGTGGAGCCTCTCATCGTCATCATCATCTTCATCCTCCTCCTCATCATCCTCATCCTCATCCTCATCTTCATCTTCATCTTCATCATCATCCTCATCCTCATCTTCATCTTCATCATCATCCTCCTCATCATCATTGTCTTCATCTTCATCCTCCTCATCATCATTATCATCGCCGTCGTTGTCATCATCTTCATCTTCATCATCATCATCATCATTATCATCATCATCCTCCTCATCATCATCTTCATCTTCATCCTCATCATCTTCATCATCCTCATCCTCATCTTCATCATCATCATCATCATCTTCCTCCTCATCATCATCATCATCATCTTCATCCTCCTCCTCATCATCTTCATCATCTCTATCATCATCATCTTCATCCTCATCATAATCTCTATCATCATCATCATCATCGTCATCATCATCTTCTTTATCATCACCTTCATCTTCATCATCATCATAATCTCTATCATCATCATCATCATCATCATCATAATCATCTTCATCATAATCTCTATCATCATCATCATCATCGTCATCATCATCATCCTCATCCTCATCATCTTCATCATCATCATCATCTTCATCATAATCTCTATCATCATCATCATACCATCATCTATCATCATCATCACCATCATCATAATCATCATCATCATCACCATCATCATCATCATCATCACCATCATCATCTTCATCACCACCATCATCATCCTCATCCTCTCATAATCTCATCATCATCATCATCATCATCATCATCATCATCACCATCATCACCATCATCATCATCATCATCATCTTCATCATCATCATAATCATCTTCATCATAATCTCTATCATCATCATCATCATCATCATCATCATCATCATCATCATCCTCATCATCTCTATCATCACCATCATCATCATCATCATCATCTTCATCCTCATCATCATCATCATAATCTCTATCTCCATCATCTATATTTTCATCACCATTTTAATCTTCATCATAATCTCTATCATCATCATCATCATCATCATCGTCATCATCTCTATCATCACCATCATCATCTTCATCATCACCATCATCATCATCATCATCTTCATCCTCATCATAATCATCTTCATCATCATCATCTTCATCATAATCTCTATCATCATCATCTATATTTTCATCACCATCTTCATTATCATCATCATCTTCATCATCATCGTCTTCTTCATCGTCATCATCATCATCGTCATCATCTTCATCATCATCATCGTCTTCTTCATCATCATCATCCTCATCCTCATCTACATAATCCTCATCCTCATCTTCATCTTCATCATCTTCATCTTCCTCATAATGGTTCCACTCAGGTGTCAACTCTTCAGCAGCAATAACAGTAAATGTCAAAAAGCTTCATGTTCTCTTTGGAGAAATCACTAAACATTCCTGATGAATTATTACTTCGGGTTAAAGTCACGTCGCTTTTAAAATGTCAGTCGCTCAAAATGTTTCTCACGAAAATACTTCTCAGCAGCTCACTGAGTGCAGCAGGATGTTTCAATCAACCACCACAACAGTCACGTGTTTGTACATTTTAGTGTACATTTAAATTGATCAAATAATAAATAAATCATAAAGGGATCATTTTCTTGATTGAATCTTATGCATAGAAAGAGCATGTGTTCTACTCACATGTTAAAGTAAATATATAAGGTCATAACATGGAATATCACAAAATGACGTGGCGATATAAAAAGATAGTGTAGTAATATCACATAATAACATGGTAATATGGTCAATTAACGAAATATGATCAAATTACATGGAATATCATCAAAAAACATGGGAATATCCAATTATAATGTGGTAATATCACCAAATAACATGGTAATTGGTAATATCACCAAATAACATGGTAATATTTTCAAATAACATGGTAATATCACCAAATAACATGGTAATATCATCAAATAACATGGTAATATCCAAATATAATGTGGTAATATCATCAAATAACATGGTAATATCACCAAATAACATGGTAATATCACCAAATAACATGAATAACATGGTAATATCACCAAATAACATGGTAATATCATCAAATAACATGGTAATATCACCAAATAACATGGTAATATCATCAAATAACATGGTAATATCCAAATATAATGTGGTAATATCATCAAATAACATGGTAATATCACCAAATAACATGGTAATATCACCAAATAACATGGTAAATATCATCAAATAACATGGTATTATCCAAATATAATGTGGTAATATCATCAAATAACATGGTAATATCATCAAATAAAATGGTATTATCCAAATATAATGTGGTAATATCATAAAAATAACTTGGAAAAATCATTTAAAAACTTAGCAGTATCATAAAAAAACATGGCAATATCCTGAAATATTAGTGTACATTTACAAATAAAACTTACCATTTAAAATGTATAAAACAATTGAAAAAACACAATGAAGGAACTGTTTCTGTAGAAAATAATATCAAACTAGATCATCAAATAGTTTATGTTATGTACAAATATTGTAGAAATCTTTTTTAAATGGATTGTGTTTTTTCTTTTTCAAAAGAACAAGAGAAAAGTAAGAAACACATGTTACTGTACGATAAGACGTCTATACATAACATATATTTTTAATGAATATTTCCTTTTCTTTTAATGCTATTTTCACGATGTTTTCCGTGTGATTTCACCAAAAACATTTTCCAGGCTTCAGTTTTGTGTCCACAGACCCTGATAACGTGCAGCAGCTCCTGCTCTCACCTGTACAGAGATCGTCCTCCGATGGTTGCCAGGTTACTGAAGACACTCAGGTCCGTCATGTTGTCGGGCCACGACTGGATGTTCAGGTGTCCTGAGCAACACACACCGGAAATAATGAGTCACAGGGAGACTCACAACACACACTCTGAAGCTACACAACCCTTCAGACGTTAGATTTCAACAATCCATCATTCATCGTCACATCAATTATTTATATTTCCAGCCCATAATCCAGACCTTTCTTCACAGACCCGTCGTGTGTGTGTGTGTGTGTGTGTGTGTGTGTGTGTGTGTGTGTGTGTGTGTGTGTGTGTGTGTGTGTGTGTGTGTGTGTGTGTGTGTGTGTGTGTGTGTCAAAGATAGTTTTCTGTGTGTGTGTGTCAAAGATAGTTTTCTAAGGTGTGTGTGTGTGTGTGTGTGTGTGTCAAAGATAGATTTGTGTGTGTGTGTGTGTGTCAAAGATAGTTTTGTGTGTGTGTGTGTGTGTGTGTGTCAAAGATAGTTTTGTGTGTGTGTGTGTGTGTGTGTGTCAAAGATAGTTTTGTGTGTGTGTGTGTGTCAAAGATAGTTTTGTGTGTGTGTGTGTGTCAAAGATAGTTTTGTGTGTGTGTGTGTGTCAAAGATAGTTTTGTGTGTGGTGTGGTGTGTGTGTGTGTCAAAGATAGTTTTGTGTGTGTGTGTGTGTGTGTGTGTGTCAGAGATAGTTGTCTGTCTGTGTGTGTGTGTGTGTGTGTGTCAGAGATAGTTGTCTCTGTGTGTGTGTGGGTGTGTGTGTGTGTGTGTGTGTGTGTGTGTGTGTGTCAAAGATAGTTTCTGTGTGTGTGTCTGTGTGCGTGCGTGTGTGTGTCAAAGATCGTTTCCGTGTGTGTGTGTGTGTGTGTGTGTGTGTGTGTGTGTGTGTGTGATGTGAAAACTTGCGTATGTATGTGTGTGATGGAAAACTTCATGGTTTGAAGGAGAAAAAAGAGCAGCGACTGTGACCTCGAGTTGATGGAGCAGCTCGTCCACAGACGTCGGATTCTCTCGACATAGAAGCTCACGACGAAGCTTCGTGTCGACATCAAATATCTATTATTTATAAGTGATGGAAGTGAAATCTTTTAACTAACACGATACCTTATGATAGTCAATAATTAGGAATATTATCATATAACATGATAAGAGATAACGAGATAAAATCACAAGAAAAAGTAAATAATATCATGAACTAACGTAATTGCTGTAACAAAAAATGTCACAAAACTGATTATAATAACGTTAATAAATAACGTGATACTATCACGATACAAGTATGAAGAAATAACCTTGTAATATCATGAAATATTGTGATAATATCTCAAATTATTGAGATAATATCCTGAAATAACAAAAGGATCCCAACACAATATCATAACATGATAATATGATGGAATAATGTGGTAATATCATGACATAATATGATAATACAATGAAATAATGTGGTAATATCATGACATAACATTATAATATAATTAAATTATGTTGTAATATCATAACAAGACATGATAATATAATGAAATAATGTGGTAATATCATGACATAATATGATACAATGAAATAATGTGGTAATATCATGACATAACATTATAATATAATTAAATGATGTGGTAATATCATAACAAGACATGATAATATAATGAAATAATGTGGTAATATCATGACATAACATTATAATATAATTAAATTCTGTGGTAATATCATAACAAGACATGATAATATAATGAAATAATGTGGTAATATCATGACATAATATGATAATACAATGAAATAATCTGGTAATATCATGACATAACATTATAATATAATTAAATTCTGTGGTAATATCATAACAAGACATGATAATATAATGAAATAATGTGGTAATATCATGACATAATATGATAATACAATGAAATAATGTGGTAATATCATGACATAACATTATAATATAATTAAATTCTGTGGTAATATCATAACAAGACATGATAATATAATGAAATAATGTGGTAATATCATAACAAGACATGATATTATAATGAAATAATGTGGTAATATCATAACAAGACATGATAATATAATGAAATAATGTGGTAATATCATAACAAGACATGATAATATAATGAAATAACGTGGTAATATCATAGTATAACATCATTATGATATAATGAAATAAAGTGGAACTATCATGACATAACATTATGATATAATGAAATAATGTGATAATATCACAACATGATAATATAATAAAATAACATGGTAATATATTAACAAGACATGATAATATAATGAAATAACGTGGTAATATCATAGTATAACATCATTATGATATAATGAAATAAAGTGGAACTATCATGACATAACATTATGATATAATTAAATAATGTGATAATATCACAACATGATAATATAATAAAATAACATGGTAATATATTAACAAGACATGATAATATAATGAAAAAACGTGGTAATATCATGACATAACATGATTATAATGAAATAAAGTGGAACTATCATGAGATAACATGATAACATAATTAATTAACGTGGTAATATAATACAACATAATTACGATGTACTACAATACTGTCTGCTAAAGTACATGTTGCAGAAACAAACAATGTAGTTGTAGAGGAAGAGGAAGATTTAACGACGCGCTTCAAATGTTTTCTTCACGGTCCATGAAGGAGGAGCTGCTGAGGCTCCTGAGGCTCCTGAAGCTCCTGAGGCTCCTGAGGCTCCTGAGGCTCCTGAAGCTCCAGAGGCTCCTGAAGCTCCAGAGGCTCCAGAGGCTCAAGGATGTCCAGATCTCCAGGGAGCAGCAGCAGAAGAGACAGGAGATTGAAAGACTCTTTCATCTCAAGCTGCATTTCTCAGCGAGGACACTCAGCAGCAGGTGAGGCTCTCAGCAAATACACTTGACAGTAATAACGTGTACTTTTACATTCAAATAGATCTTACAATTACATTCAGTTGTACTAGGAAAGATGTTCTCGTCATTTTAGACCAACAAACGATGGATTCAATGATCTCAGGTGTTTGTTCGTAGAGCAGAATTTAGCAAAACTAATCTTTCTCTCCATGAAAGTCTGTATTTCCATGAACGAAGCATCAAAATTCATCATTTTAAGGATTATTTTCTTCACATTGATCGTCTTCGTTGGGAGGAAATCAGAGTTTTAAACCTGGAGAGTCATGTTTTATTCCATCCACGTCACTTCAAGTATAAACGACCAGATGAAATCAACATCAATTCATTCATTCATTCATTTTCTACCACAGGGGAGACTGGAGTCTATCCCAGTATGATAGGGCGAGAGGCAGGGGACACCCTGGACAGGACGCCAGTCTGTCTCAGGACACACAAAGACAGACAACCATTCACACACACACTCATACCTACAGACATTTCCCTCAAGTTCTCAATCAACCTCTGTATGTTTGTGGACTGTGGGAGGAAACCGGAGTGTCCTGAGTAAACCCACGGAACACCAGGAGAACAAAGAAACTCAAAGCTTGGAGAACAAAGAAACTCAAAGCTTGGAGAACAAAGAAACTCAAAGCTTGGAGAACAAAGAAACTCAAAGCTAGGAGAACAAAAAACTCAAAGCTGGCAAAAGAAACTCAAAGCTTGGAGAACAAAAGAAACTCAAAGCTTGGAGAACAAAGAAACTCAAAGCTTGGAGAACAAAGAAACTCAAAGCTTGGAGAACAAAGAAACTCAAAGCTTGGAGAACAAAGAAACTCAAAGCTTGGAGAACAAAGAAACTCAAAGCTTGGAGAACAAAGAAACTCAACTAAAGCTTGGAGAACAAAGAAACTCAAAGCTTGGAGAACTAAAAGAAACTCAAAGCTTGGAGAACAAAGAAACTCAAAGCTTGGAGAACAAAGAAACTCAAAGCTTGGAGAACAAAGAAACTCAAAGCTTGGAGAACAAAGAAACTCAAAGCTTGGAGAACAAAGAAACTCAAAGCTTGGAGAACAAAGAAACTCAAAGCTTGGAGAACAAAGAAACTCAAAGCTTGGAGAACAAAGAAACTCAAAGCTTGGAGAACAAAGAAACTCAAAGCTTGGAGAACAAAGAAACTCAAAGCTTGGAGAACAAAGAAACTCAAAGCTTGGAGAACAAAGAAACTCAAAGCTTGGAGAACAAAGAAACTCAAAGCTTGGAGAACAAAGAAACTCAAAGCTTGGAGAACAAAGAAACTCAAAGCTTGGAGAACAAAGAAACTCAAAGATTTGAGAACAAAGAAACTCAAAGCTTGGAGAACAAAGAAACTCAAAGCTTGGAGAACAAAGAAACTCAAAGCTTGGAAACTCAAAGCTTGGAGAACAAAGAAACTCAAAGCTTGGAGAACAAAGAAACTCAAAGCTTGGAGAACAAAGAAACTCAAAGCTTGGAGAACAAAGAAACTCAAAGCTTGGAGAACAAAGAAACTCAAAGCTTGGAGAACAAAGAAACTCAAAGCTTGGAGAACAAAGAAACTCAAAGCTTCTTGGAGAACACAGAAACTCAAAGCTTGGAGAACAAAGAAACTCAAAGCTTGGAGAACAAAGAAACTCAAAGCTTGGAGAACAAAGAAACTCATAGCTTGGAGAACAAAGAAACTCAAAGCTTGGAGAACAAAGAAACTCAAAGCTTGGAGAACAAAGAAACTCAAAGCTTGGAGAACAAAGAAACTCAAAGCTTGGAGAACAAAGAAACTCAAATCTTGGAGAACAAAGAAACTCAAAGCTTGGAGAACAAAGAAACTCAAAGCTTGGAGAACAAAGAAACTCAAAGTGATTCACCTGTAACTTCTCGAACCGTGCGGAAGATGTTGAGTTTCTCGGGATCCAAAGCTTCGATGTGATGATAAGCATCTCTGGAATAAAAACAATCAGTCAATAGGTTTTCATTAACTTTTACACGAATGAAAAACACAAACATGTTTTATTTTGAATTATATTTAAACTCGTAAGTCGTTTCTTTTGACATCGACACTGAATTCATATTCATATTGAAATGATCTAGTAAAATAAAATACTATATAGAAAAACTATTTAAGTATATCAGTGACGTCAGAATATTAAAATGTTAAAATTATCATTTAAATTTTAACTTTTGTATTAAATGTTTTAAAAACTTGTTTTATTTAGTAGTTTGTATTTTCAAAGGATGATTTGTTACTTTTTTGTTTGAATATTTTGGCTCCATTAATATAAATATTTACATTGAATTTAAAAGGGTACTAGTTAAAAAAAAATACATAGAATTTGAAGTTTATTTTAGAATTATTAGAATATGAAACAAAGTTTTTTAAGCATTCATTTATTTCAGAATATTTTAAGTAAAATGTTAATTAAAAGGTTGATTTTTTATTTTTTATTTGGAAAATATATATTTATATTGAATTTAAAATTCTGTGGGAAACTAAATTAAAAAAAAAAAAAAAAAAAAGAAATTATTCCAAAGCTATAGTTGTATTCTTTATATTTGATTTAAAAATACTCTGATGACACTTTTAATACAAATAACATGAATATATAATGAAATAATGTGGTAATATCATAACATAACGTGATAATATAATGAAATAACGTGGTAATATCATAACATAACGTGATAATATTATGACAGAACATGATAATATAATTAAATAACGTGGTAATATCATAACATAACATGATAATATAATGAAATAATGTGGTAATATCATAACATAACGTGATAATATAATGAAATAATGTGGTAATATCATAACATAACGTGATAATATAATGAAATAACGTGGTAATATCATAACATAACGTGATAATATAATGAAATAACGTGGTAATATCATAACATAACGTGATAATATAATGAAATAACATGGTAATATCATAACATAACGTGATAATATAATGAAATAACGTGGTAATATCATAACATTACATGATAATATAATAAAAAAGTGGTAATATTATGACAGAACATGATAATATAATGAAATAATGTGGTAATATCATAACATAACGTGATAATATAATGAAATAATGTGGTAATATCAAAACATTACATGATAATATAATAAAATAATGTTGTAATATCATAACATAACATGATAATAAAATGAAATAATGCGGTAATATCATGACATAACATGATAATATAATAAAATAATGTTGTAATATCATAACATAACATGATAATAAAATGAAATAATGTGGTAATATCATGACATAACATGATAATAAAATGAAATAACGTGTTAATATCATAACATAACGTGATAATATAATGAAATAATGTGGTATTATCATAACATAACGTGCTAATAAAATGAAAGAACATGGTAATATCATAACATAATTTGATAATAAAATGAAATAACGTGGTAATATCATAACATAACGTGATAATAAAATGAAATAACGTGGTAATATCATAACATAACGTGCTAATAAAATGAAATAACATGGTAATATCATAACATAACGTGATAATATAATAAAAAAGTGGTAACATCATAACATAACGTGATAATATAATGAAATAACGTGGTAATATCATAACATAACGTGATAATAAAATGAAATAACGTGGTAATATCATAACATAACGTGATAATAAAATGAAATAACGTGGTAATATCATAACATAACGTGCTAATAAAATGAAATAACGTGGTAATATCATAACATAACGTGCTAATAAAATGAAATAACGTGGTAATATCATAACATAACGTGATAATATAATGAAATAATGTGGTAATATCATAACATAACGTGCTAATAAAATGAAATAACGTGGTAATATCATAACATAACGTGATAATAAAATGAAATAACGTGGTAATATCATAACATAACGTGCTAATAAAATGAAATAACGTGGTAATATCATAACATAACGTGATAATAAAATGAAATAACGTGGTAATATCATAACATAACGTGATAATAAAATGAAATAACGTGGTAATATCATAACATAACGTGCCAATAAAATGAAATAATGTGGTAATATCATGACATAACATGATAATATAATAAAATAATGTTGTAATATCATAACATAACATGATGATAAAATGAAATAACGTGGTAATATCATGACATAACATTATAATATAATAAAAAAAGTGGTAATATCATGACATAATATGATAATATAATGGCATTATGTGGTAGTAACATAAAATGATAATATATTGAAATAACGTGGTAATATCATGACATAACGTGATAATAAAATGAAATAACGTGGTAATATCATAACATAACATGCTAATAAAATGAAATAACGTGGTAATATCATGATATAACATGATAATAAAATGAAATAACGTGGTAATATCATGACATAACGTGATAATAAAATGAAATACAGTGGTAATATCATAACATAACGTGATAATAAAATGAAATAACGTGGTAATATCATAACATAACGTGATAATAAAAATGAAATAACGATGGTAATATCATAACATAACATGATAATAAAAATGAAATAACGTGGTAATATCATAACATAACGTGATAATAAAATGAAATAACGTGTTAATATCATAACATAACGTGCTAATAAAATGAAATAACGTGGTAATATCATAACATAACGTGATAATAAAAATGAAATAACGTGGTAATATCATAACATAACGTGATAATAAAAATGAAATAACGTGGTAATATCATAACATAACATGCTAATAAAATGAAATAACGTGGTAATATCATAACATAACATGATAATAAAATGAAATAACGTGGTAATATCATAACATAACGTGATAATAAAATGAAATACTGTGGTAATATCATAACATAACGTGCTAATAAAATGAAATAACGTGGTAATATCATAACATAACGTGATAATAAAATGAAATAACGTGTTAATATCATAACATAACGTGATAATAAAATGAAATAACGTGGTAATATCATAACATAACGTGATAATAAAATGAAATAACGTGGTAATATCATAACATAACGTGCTAATAAAATGAAATAACGTGGTAATATCATAACATAACGTGATAATAAAATGAAATAACGTGGTAATAATTCATAACATAACGTGATAATAAAATGAAATAACGTGGTAATATCATAACATAACGTGATAATAAAATGAAATAACGTGGTAATATCATAACATAACGTGCTAATAAAATGAAATAACGTGGTAATATCATAACATAACGTGCTAATAAAATGAAATAACGTGGTAATATCATAACATAACGTGATAATAAAATGAAATAACGTGGTAATATCATAACATAACGTGATAATAAAATGAAATAACGTGGTATATATCATAACATAACGTGCTAATAAAATGAAATAACGTGGCAATATCATAACATAACTTAATGAAATAAGTTAAAATGAAATAACGTGATAATAAAATGAAATAACGTGGTGATATAACATAACGTGCTAATAAAATGAAATAACGTGTTAATATCATAACATAACGTGATAATATAATGAAATAATGTTGTATTATCATAACATAACGTGCTAATAAAATGAAATAACATGGTAATATCATAACATAACGTGATAATAAAATGAAATAACGTGGTAATATCATAACATAACATGATAATATAATGCAATAACATGGTAATATCATAACATAACGTGATAATAAAATGAAATAACGTGGTAATATCATAACATAACATGATAATATAATGCAATAACATGGTAACATCATAAGATAACGTGATAATATAATGAAATAACGTGGTAATATCATAACATAACGTGATAATAAAATGAAATAACGTGGTAATATCATAACATAACGTGCTAATAAAATGAAATAACATGGTAATATCATTACTGACACTAACATACTTCCATAATACACACACATATTGTATTGAAGGGTAAATAACTCGCCCTTTGATCCCGGTGATCAGGAAAACCAGGTTCCCGTTGATCTTGGTGCAGTTGATGAACTTGTCGATGTTGCTGGAGTCGACGGTCTGAGCGTTTTGAAGCGAAGCTGTTCCGATGCCGTCGCACGCTGAGGGACGAAGACATGACAATAACATTAAACCCTTCTGATCGAAGACGTCGCACCTGCTGACCTTTGGGGCAGATGTCGGTGCAGGGGATGCACATCTTCAGACGGTTCTCCTCCACCTCCATCTTGTTGGTGGGACAAGCTCTCACGCAGGAGCTGTGGTCCACCACGAAGTTATCTGAGGACGAGAAGCTCTTCATCCAGAGAATCTAACATTCAAAGCAAGAAGAAACTCTTCGTGTGTCTTCATGTTCTCAGTTCAACCTTCAAGTCAGAGGTGAAGAAGAGAGTGCAGGCAGGGAGGCACAGGTGGAACCATCAGAGATGATTGACAGCATGAAGGCGACATCAGAGATGATTGACAGCATGAAGGCGACATCAGAGATGATTGACAGTTGGAAGTCAACATCAGAGATGATTGACAGTTTAAAGGAAACATCAGATATGATTGATAGTTTGAAGACAACATCAGAGATGATTGACAGTACAAAGACAACATCAGAGATGATTGATAGTTTGAAGACAACATCAGAGATGATTGATAGTATGAAGACAACATCAGAGATGATTGACAGTACAAAGACAACATCAGATATGATTGACAGCATGAAGGCGACATCAGAGATGATTGACAGTTGGAAGTCAACATCAGAGATGATTTACAGTATGAAGACAACATCAAAGATGATTGACAGTATGAAGGAAACATCAGATATGATTGATAGTTTGAAGACAACATCAGAGATGATTGACAGTACAAAGACAACATCAGAGATGATTGATAGTTTGAAGACAACATCAGAGATGATTGATAGTATGAAGACAACATCAGAGATGATTGACAGTACAAAGACAACATCAGATATGATTGACAGCATGAAGGCGACATCAGAGATGATTGACAGTACAAAGACAACATCAGAAATGATTGACAGTACAAAGACAACAAAATAAATGATTGACAGTTTGAAGAAAACATCAGAGATGATTGATAGTATGACGACAACCTCACAGATAATTGATAGTATGAATACAACATCAGAGATGATTGATAGTATGAAGACAACATCAGAGATGATTGACAGTATGAAGACAACATCAGAGATGATTGACAGTATGAAGGCAACATCAGAGATGATTGACAGTATGAAGACAACATCAGAGATGATTGAAAGTATGAAGACAACATCAGAGATGATTGACAGTACAAAGACAACACCAGAAATGATTGACAGTTTGAAGACAACATCAGAGATGATTGATAACTTGAAGTAAACATCAGAGATGATTGATAGTTTGAAGACAACATCAGAGATGATTGACAGTATGAAGACAACATCAGAGATAATTGATATCTTGAAGTAAACATCAGAGATGATTGACAGTTTGAAGACAACATCAGAGATGATTGACAGTATGAAGACAACATCAGAGATGATTGACAGTACAAAGACAACATCAGAGATGATTGACAGTATGAAGACAACATCAGAGATGATTGACAGTACAAAGACAACATCAGAGATAATTGATATCTTGAAGTAAACATCAGAGATGATTGACAGTTTGAAGACAACATCAGAGATGATTGACAGTATGAAGACAACATCAGGGATGATTGACAGTATGAAGACAACATCAGAGATAATTGATAGTTTGAAGACAACATCAGAGATGATTGATAGTTTGAAGAAATCAGAGATGATTGACAGTAAACATCAGAGATGATTGACAGTACAAAGACAACATCAGAGATGATTGACAGTATGAAGACAACATCAGAGATGATTGACAGTATGAAGACAACATCAGAGATGATTGACAGTTTGAAGACAACATCAGAGATGATTGACAGTATGAAGACAACATCAGAGATGATTGACAGTATGAAGACAACATCAGAGATGATTGACAGTATGAAGACAACATCAGAGATGATTGACAGTACAAAGACAACATCAGAGATGATTGACAGTACAAAGACAACATCAGAGATGATTGATAGTTTGAAGAAAACATCAGAGATGATTGACAGTTGAAAGACAACATCAGAGATGATTGACAGTTTGAAGACAACATCAGAGATGATTGACAGTATGAAGACAACATCAGAGATGATTGACAGTACAAAGACAACATCAGAGATGATTGACAGTTTGAAGACAACATCAGAGATGATTGACAGTACAAAGACAAATCAGAGATGCTTGACAGTTTGAAGACAACATCAGAGATGATTGATATGCCATCAGAGATGACAAAGACAACATCAGAGATGATTGACAGTATGAAGACAACATCAGAGATGATTGACAGTACAAAGACAACACAAGATGATTGAAGACAACATCAGAAATGATTGACAGTTTGAAGACAACATGAGAGATGATTGACAGTTTGAAGACAACATCAGAGATGATTGACAGTATGAAGACAACAGAGATGATTGATAGTTTGAAGGAAACATCAGATATGATTGACAGTTTGAAGACAACATCAGAGATAATTGATAGTATGAAGACAACATCAGAGATGATTGACAGTATGAAGACAACATCAGAGATGATTGATAGTTTGAAGTAAACATCAGAGATGATTGACAGTACAAAGACAACATCAGAGATGATTGACAGTATGAAGACAACATCAGAGATGATTGACAGTATGAAGACAACATCAGAGATGATTGACAGTATGAAGGCAACATCAGAGATGATTGACAGTATGAAGACAACATCAGAGATGATTGACAGTATGAAGACAACATCAGAGATAATTGATTGTTTGAAGACAACATCAGAGATGATTGACAGTTTGAAGACAGAGTTATTGATGCCAGACTCATGTTTTATGATGAATGTCAGAAATGAAACCAGGAAAAGGAAGAAGACGATCATTGAGGTTCATGACGTGATGAATGAAGACATGAAGAGAAAGTGATGAAGGTGAAGAAGGAAGACTTGCTCTGGGAACCTCTGATGGGACGAAGAAGAAGACGCTGAAAACAGCATTACAAGATTATAATTTTTAAACATTTAGTCGGATTAAAATCTTTGGAACGAAAACATTTGAATATTTTCTGTGTCATGTTTTCCGAGGTCATGTGATCGTCAACATCAGCTGTTTAATGCTGTATCATGATACAGTGTCTTATCTTGAAAGAACACTAGATGTCACTCTCCGTTTGAAATGTTGACAGGTTCATTCAGTCGATCGGAACCAAAGATTACACAGCAGAGAGTGACATCTAGTGGTCTTTATGAATGAAGACACTGTCATCACTACATATGTGTGTCTTCTACTTGAACTCGTGATCAACGTAATGTAAAGTTAGTAAAGTAACCCGAGCTGGAGTGTAAGTCTGGATCAGATCACTCATGGAAGGTCTGACCATGAATAGATCTGAAAGTAAGAACCAGAATTTTAAAATGATCCTGAAAGAAACTGTCAGCCAGTGAAGAGTTTGAAGGAGAAATGTGAGTTCTTCTACTAGAGCGGCTCAGAATTCTGGCTGCAGAGTTTAGTATGAACTGCAGGCGAGACACATCCTTCTTGATTGAAATGAAAATAAACTGTTACAATAGTGTAAACGACACAAACACATGGATTATAAGATCCAGATCATGTTGTGACAATGTGTGTAATATATGTGTGTGTGTGTGTGTGTGTGTGTTTGTGTGTGTTTGTGTGTTTTGAAGTAACTTACGCGGACACTTCTTCACACAGAACGCTCCATACGTGTACTTGGCGCTGGGATTGTGCTCGAGCTGGAAGGTGATGGTATTGTAGACGAACGGCTGAGGACACTGAGTCACACACGCCCCGCTGTCGTTGAAGTTCGTACAAGCCTGAGAACATTGTACCAAACATGAGAACATTGTAACAAACATGAGAACACAAACATGAAAACACGTTTACCAAGCATGAGAACACAAACACACGAGAAAAGAAACACAGGAACACAAAAACACAACCACAAGAACGAAAACACAAACACGAGAACACAAACACAAGAACACAACCATGAGAACACAACCACGAGAACGAAAACACAAAAAAGAGAACACAAACACAAGAACACAAACACAAGAACACAAACACAAGAACATGAACACAAACACGAGAACACAAAAACGAAAACACAAACACGAGAACACAAACACAAGAACACAAACACAAGAACACAAACACAAGAACACAACCATGAGAACACAACCACGAGAACGAAAACACAAAAAAGAGAACACAAACACAAGAACACAAACACAAGAACACAAGAACATGAACACAAACACGAGAACACAAAAACGAAAACACAAACACGAAAACACAAACACGAGAACACAAACACAAGAACACAACCATGAGAACACAACCACGAGAACGAAAACACAAAAAAGAGAACACAAACACAAGAACACAAACACAAACACGAGAACATTAACACAAACACGAGAACACAAAAAGGAAAACACAAACACGAGAACACAAACACAAGAACACAAACACAAGAACACAAGAACACAAACACGAGAACATGAAAACTTAAACACGAGAACACAAACATGAGAACACAAACACAAGAACACAAACACAAGAACACAAACACAAACACGAGAACATGAAAACACAAACACGAGAACACAAACATGAGAACACAAACACGAGAACACAAACATGAGAACACAAAAACACAAACACGAGAAAACAAACACAAAAACACAAAAACACAAACACGAGAACACAAACACAAAAACACAAACATGAGAAAACCAACATGAGAACACAAAAACACAAACACGAGAACACAAACACGAGAAAACAAACATGAGAACACAAAAACAAACACGAGAACACAAACACGAGAACACAAACACGAGAACACAAAAACACAAACACGAGAACACAAACACGAGAACACAAACATGAGAACACAAACACGAGAACACAAACATGAGAACACAAACATGAGAACACAAACATGAGAACACAAACACGAGAACACAAACATGAGAACACAACCATGAGAACACAAACACGAGAACACAAACACGAGAACACAAACACGAGAACACAAACATGAGAACACAAACATGAGAACACAAACATGAGAACACAAACACGAGAACACAAACACGAGAACACAAACATGAGAACACAAACATGAGAACACAAACATGAGAACACAAACACGAGAATACAAACACGAGAACACAAACATGAGAACACAAACATGAGAACACAAACACGAGAACACAAACATGAGAACACAAACACGAGAACACAAACATGAGAACACAAACATGAGAACACAAACACGAGAACACAAACACAAAAACACAAACACGAGAACACAAACATGAGAACACAAACACGAGAACACAAACACAAAAACACAAACAAGAGAACACAAACATGAGAAGACAAACACGAGAACACAAACATGAGAACACAAACATGAGAACACAAACACGAGAACACAAACACAAAAACACAAACACGAGAACACAAACATGAGAACACAAACACGAGAACACAAACACAAACACGAGAACACAAACATGAGAACACAAAAACACAAACACGAGAACAAAAAAAAACAAAACATGAGAACACAAACACAAAAACACAAACACGAGAACACAAACATGAG
>JACEEU010000710.1:2171261-2196261 GCA_016630915.1 Callionymus lyra
AGAACCGCAGAAGAAGAAGAAGAAGATGGACAAGTTTTACTGAGGTTCTGTCATGTATGATCATCTGAAGAACATGTGAGTCATAATACTATAGGTGAAGATGAAGGAGTTCTTTATACAGTCACGTCAAGTCTGGTTCTGGTCAAGGTTTCTGTTCTGTTTAAGGACCCGTTTTTATCATTTTTAAATTGATGTTCTTTTTTTTTTTTATTATTATTATTATTTGTGGTTTTTGATAACCTTAGAATTTTCTGGAAAAAACGTTTTTGGTATTAAATTGGTTCAGAAACTATTAATCTAAGTTTGAACTTTTGCTTCTCTTTTTTTGTTTAGTTTAAATTTGATTGATTGAATTTATTCTCCATAACTTACATGAGTTCTACAGTGTTTGGTTCAATTCAAAAGTTTTACCTTAATGGTTACGAAAAGTCAACTAGATATTCGAGTACACAGTATACGTACCTGAGAGATAATCCCATTATTACTTCTACAAGTGTCCGATTAAGAAACTGACTTTCAAAGAACAAATATCAAACTTGGTTTGAAGTCAAAGCTACTTTACTTGTACAAGGAGATCAAATACAGAACGTTCTCATATTCGTTTCAATACCTGTCGAAAGCAAAAACTGTTTTCGGTTGCATCTTTATACTCTATAGTCGTAAGTCAACTATGATCATAGAGTAGAATTATCACAAGAACTAATACTTCGGTACCGATTCTGTACAAGAACTGTTGTGATTGCGAAAATACTTAAGAATATCAACAACTGTTACAGTTTTGATGAGCAGAAATATATAAATGAATAAGAAAATCAACACATATTATACAATCTTAGACAAATGTTTGAAGGTTTGTTATTATACTCAACACTGTAGGTTTTGTTTTTGTTTATTTTTGCATTTATAAGATAAAATGGTCACCATCACCGCTCTTTCAGAAATTTCCCTGAGAGTGTCATCTCAAAGGGATCAATAAAGTGCAGTCTAAGTCTAAGTCTCTAAGTCTAAGTCTCTAAGTCTAAGTCTTTGAATGTGAAATTATTGATTGTTAGTTTCCTTTATTTAATAAAGTTGTTTGGTTAAAAGTAAAGGCAACGAAAAAGTATTGAAGTGTCAATAAAAATCTACTGGTATTGGTATCGACTGCTGAAAGTTTGGAATCCTGACAATCCCGTCCTGGTCTAAAATGAAGCGTTCAAATGTTCCAGTTTTTCGTGACGACAAAACCTCCGACATTTTGTTTTTCAACGATTAACATGTTAATACGTTGTTTGAGTAAATTAACAACACACTCTTAAAACTCTTAGCTCAGTAATATTCTATAAACACATCAGTCAAATTTCTTGCTTCGACAAGATTGCGTTATTTAGCAAAAAAACAGGTTTTGGTGAAAAAAGTCTTTTGTAAGTCCCTGGTAATGTATTGCGTGGGCGCGATGACGAGGTGGCGTCGGACTGATGGATCCGGGTCGGCGCTGACGAACAACTCCACAACTCCGCGCTCCTGAATCAAGCAAAATCTAAAGCGCCATCAGTGGAATTCCATTAGAGGTGTCGAAAATGAAATGGCCTACTTTAAAGACACTCTGTCAAACAAATAACCTTGCCAGAAGAGAGACGCCAGGGCTGTTGATCAATTCGGCTTTAAACTTCCATATCAAGGGGGAAAGAGGAACACACACTCATCACAACAAATACAAAAGGAATTTATCTCCCCATGAAAAAAAAAATGCCTCCGAGCTTCCACTTTTATCAGACGATGAAAAGCAGCATCAGTCATGGGAACCGTTCTTTCGTGGTTTCCATTTACATGAGCAATAACGTGTGTTCAAACCCCGGGAAAAGAATGGAGAGAATCCCGGGTGAAGTTAGAAATGCATTTTCTTCTTGATTAATACAAGAACGACTTCCGTGACATTTCATATCTCTGATCAGTTCAGTAGTTAAGAGTATATTTCTGTCATATTTATAAAATAAATGAGCATAAACTATTGAGTTCTAGTTTCCTACGACATATTTATCTCTAGTTTTGGACGTAAAAACATCCATCTTTTTGTGTATATTATATACACATCCTTTTTAGTATATACATTTGATATTTGGGTTTGACTTTGTGAATCATTGGATTTATTTACATTAAAACTCACAAAATCTACTGTAAAACACATAGAATTCAAAATGCAACTAGTAGTATTTGTTCTGGAAACCTTCCTATTAAGCAAAATCTTAAAGTTGTGACCGTTTAATTTTTCACTTGTTAAAATGAACGACTTTTATTTAACAATATTTATTTGAAGTTGGAAACTCAACGTTACCATTTGAGGCGTCATCCCTCTCAACAACCTTAGAGGAAGTGAATGGCTCCAATAAGGCTTTGCCGCCCAGCCAGAAAACACCAGATGTTGATCATTTTTGACAAAAAAGACGTGACATTTATGTACAGGATTGTCGTGGAATAAATCGGTGGCGACAGAATTTGCTTGAATTTCGACGCACAAATGACCCTTTGACGGCGTGGAAACACTGGCGCGTCAATCATCATGTCGGATTCCAAAGTATCGTTAAGATTTCAGATATTGGCAACTAATGGAAGTTTTCCAGCTTGATCTGAAACTAAAAGTTAGATCGAGTGACTCAGGGATTGATTGGATTCGTCTGGTGAGATTTGACGATTGAATTGAAAAGGTTACGCATAGAAAAATATTGAATTAGGGAAATGTATTTTTTAATTCTTGGAATTAGAATTTCAAACTGTGAAAAAATAATGCATTCATTTTGAATATGATTTATGTTTTAATTTCAATTAAAAAACAGCAACATTGTACATTTTAAATGTTGAATTCAAAAATATCTATATATTCTTATGGCACGGATTTACTTCCTGAGACAATCAGCCGTCACTACACAGAGCAGTGTGAAGAGAGGCATTGTGGGAGTTCACGCTTTTGTTGGCACCATAAGTAAGTTGGTCATTAGTGTATCAAACTAGGTTGTGTTTATCTGCCGTTTAAATTAAAATAAAAACGTTTTTAACAGCGTCAACAAAGACAAGCTTTGATGTTCCTGACTGTGGCTTCAAACCATATGTATTGTATGTATAAAAAAAGAAAATGGCAGTAAGTTGACCAGTGCTGTGTCTCAAATCGCATACTTCTCTTAGTATACTAGAAGCTAGTATGCATCAGGATAGTGTACGTACTAACTAGTAACTAATCCTCCACAGATAGTATGTCTCAAACATACTTCTCTTAGTATACTAGAAGTTAGTATCATCAGGATAGTGTACGTACTAACTAGTAACTAATCCTCCACAGATAGTATGTCTCAAACATACTTCTCTTAGTATACTAGAAGTTAGTATCATCAGGATAGTGTACGTACTAACTAGTAACTAATCCTCCACAGATAGTATGTCTCAAACATACTTCTCTTAGTATACTAGAAGTTAGTATCATCAGGATAGTGTACGTACTAACTAGTAACTAATCCTCCACAGATAGTATGTCTCAAACATACTTCTCTTAGTATACTAGAAGTTAGTATGCATCAGGATAGTGTACGTACTAACTAGTAACTAATCCTCCACAGATAGTATGTCTCAAACATACTTCTCTTAGTATACTAGAAGTTAGTATCATCAGGATAGTGTACGTACTAACTAGTAACTAATCCTCCACAGATAGTATGTCTCAAACATACTTCTCTTAGTATACTAGAAGTTAGTATCATCAGGATAGTGTACATACTAACTAGTAACTAATCCTCCACAGATAGTATGTCTCAAATCAAACTCTGCTGCTACACACTAACAGGAAATGACGCGACAGCTTCTTCTTCTACTACTATTTAACGATGGTTGCAAACAGCTGTTGGAACACTATCGCCACCTGCTGGCAGCACGTTTTGCAAATTTGGAAAAAGAAATAAAGAAAAAATATGAGAATCAAAATATTTGTGAGATATTTAAGCTGGTATCAGCAGTGAAGACATGTTATCCTTCTACTGCTGCTGAAAATACACCTGTAAGTATATATATATATATATATATATATATATATATATATATATATATATATATGACGTAACTTATGTTTACAACGTCACTAAGATGGAGTCGTTTAGTGTAGAAAGTTTCCATCCCCAGTTTGCGGGGTTTTAGTGTCAATTAAGTGTGTATGGAGCACTACATTTACATACTAAGAATTGAGACGCACTTACGCACTAAAAATACTAACTTTGAGCACACAAGTATGTGGTTTGAGACACAGCACTGGATATGAGGACAACTGTCGTCATTAAATCAAAACTCTGAACATTCGTGGTTCATCAGTGAAGTCGACAGAGTTTAAGAAGCTCAGAAAGGTTTGTTTTTTGGGAACAAAAGGCGACGCAGAATAGATGGAACTGATCCTGGATCTTTTCCCCCGCGATACGTTATCAATCTGCTTCGTCCAAACAGTACATTTGTCATTATCGTAATGAGATCACAACAGCTGAGCGAGTGGGCAGCGAGCTCGTCATGTCAGGAAACAGTGTCTTGGCGAGCGGCGGCGAGATGGGAAATAAGTGAGCGAGGAACCATCTGGACGGAGGAGAGGAAGACGAGCGACACCTACCTCCAGGAATGTGTCGCTGTGAACGAGTCATGTGATCACGAGCGATCACGTGACTTTCAGGGTCGACTTTAAAAAACACAAAAACAGATCGTGCTGCTTCTCCAGACGTTATCTAGGATTAAAATCATTGTTTGTCGCAGAAAACATCACCGGAGACTCGTTTAGTGAGGAGTGATCGTCTCTGCCGTAGATCTTTGTGGAAACTATACACTCGACTTAAGTTAAATTCAAGCTCACGATGCAACGACTTGAGACCAGGGGCCTCACGTACTGAGGGTTCTACACACAATAAACATGTTGAGACACCTTTACGTCAAAGTCCATACGTATTACAACAGTCAAAACACAGAGTCCGTTCCGGGTCTTAATGCTTCGCTTCGTGGAGAAAGATGGACAATCCAGAGTGTGTCACGGGTCGTTTATTCGCCGCTTCAAGTCAAACAAAATACAAGCTTTACGATCGTTCGGTCGCACTTTCTCTTGGCAACTGTACAGGTCAATAGCTCCGGGAGAAAAAGTCCCGATCTGTAGCAAAATCGATATATTTAAAGCTAATTTCCCGCCCAGGGGGTCATCCTTACAATACAAATGGTTCCTGATCCCCCGTAGAGAGACATCCTGATTTGTTTTCTTGTAATCTAATCATTCAAATGTTCTCGGGTGGGGGTTTCCGTCTTTTAGCCCCCCTTTTCAGGGTGTGTCTTGCTTTGTTCTTTGATCTACGATTTAAGGTGTGATTGGCAGATAAACAGATGTTTTTAAATAACTGGTGTCGTGTCTAATTCTGATCCAATCTTATCTTGAAACAGTGTGAATCAGTCTGAGTGGAACGTTGATTGTAAATGTGTAGTCAAACGTTTAAGCTCTTAGATCAAGCGAGTCATTTATACTTTATATTTTGATTATCTTTTAGCATTAATTTAAGTATGGCGTATACGTATAGTGTATAATAGTTTTAATCTAACAGTATCGACACTGAAAAGTGCGGATAAAATGTTTGTAATTCCCGCAAAGGTCTGTAGGATCAGCTGCACGTCAGCCTCACTGGTCACGACATGTTCACGTACTTTAACATCAATATTGATCCTAAAGTAACACACAGTAGTCGTAGTTACACAAGTGGATATTAAATTAATCACAAACTTATTAATTTGTTCTCATTCAACAAACTGATGATCTGTTTTTATTAAGACAACATCCATCATTTTATAATGAATATTAGAATCCGCTCTTTAACGCTATTCAGAAAAAGATTAAAGTAATGAGTTGATTATTCCTTTAATTCTACGTTTGTTGATGTTTGAAGGAAAATTGTCTAAATTTGTGTCGCGCACTGATTCAAACGTGAATATTTTTGTGCTGCATCATCTTCTGTGATTTCAGTTTCCAGACATATTTAGTAGAAGATCTACGAACTTCTTAGTACGTGAGGAATTAGATGTTTAAAACTGTTAAAACAGGAACCTTTAGATTCAAACTCTTGAGCGAACCGTGATAATTGACTTTTTATAACTAAGTCAGTGATCTTTCTAAGTTACGTCTCTCAAGGTGATTTGGTTTTTAGTGTTTATCGTTTTGGTAAAATAACAAAATAAGTTCTGAGCAAAGTTGAATGAAACAGTTTTTTTATCTGAAGCTCCGACAGGATTTTAAAAGGAAGTTCAACTGTTTTAAACACTGAAAATATTGTGTACATTATTGAGCGTAATATTCACTGACTGACCTTCAGATAAAACAGTGAAATAAGTCATTTTTTGAGTTTGTGTTTCATTCATTTTCATGACTTAACAGGTTTATTTTCTTTACTGAAAAGGAGTGTTTTGACGCGTCAAGAGTCTAATGTTGAAATAAAAAAACTCTTCAGACTAACAATCGATAGAACATCAAATTATACAAATAATGTTTTTCTCAGGGTTATTAACAAATACTGATGATTTCAAAACACAATGATTTCGAACTTGTACGACTTTTAACCATTTATGCTCAGTTTAAAAACGATCTAGAGAATCATTCAAGTGAATCTGAAATAATCAACATGGTATCAGGACTAATGTACTCACGGCTCTGACACTGGCTTTCTTTGGGTCCCCAGCAGCGACCGTTACACGAGCGATGGCACCTTTGACCTGCGGAAACGAAAGAAAAGACATTTGAAATGAAAGCCGAGTTAAATACTTCGTCCGTTCATCTTATGAAGCCATAAGAGTGAAACTAAAAGAGGTTTTAACGTTTAAAAATGATGCGTTTGCCTCGAGAGAAGCAGTTGTAGTCGTGACACGTATGTTGCTGAATGTTGGATTTGACTTTATTTATTAATATTTCTTATTTTCCGTCCCTCCAGGTGTCTGCTGAGCTAGTGCCTACATTTGAAAGAACTTACAGAAACATCCAGGAACATCTTAAATAACTTGATCATCTCAGTTCATTTTTCGGGCTGTTGCTCCTTTGTTCTCAGTATTATCTTGATCTTTAAAGTATGTACTTTTTTGAGTATTGTTTTGATTGTTTAAGCGCTTTGTGACCCTGGTCTCGAAAAGTGCTATATAAATAAATCTTACTTACTTACTTACTTACCATCTGAATATTTGTGTAGTTAAATTATAATTTTATATAATGTTATTCAAAAATGTCTAAATTAAATGGTTGAATTCCTATTTTTTTTATAAAAGTTTAATTTGAAAAAAATAATCAAATATGTTCAATATTAATGGATTTTTCTACACATACAGTTTGACATTTTCATTTATTAATACAATTTTCTAAATTCAAGATAATTCTATGATTTAAAAAAGCATTAGAAAAAAAAAGAAAATTGAAAATACAAAACTATATTCTGTGTGTAAAACAAAGTATTTAGATTTAGATTATTTTAAATTCAATTATACTGTATATAAAAAAAGGATAAAATCTACCTTTAAATATACAAATGATTGAATTAAATGATTAAATACAAACAAATTCAACCTTTTTTATAAAAAGTTTTTTTTAAGTAACAAAAGTTGAAATGTTAAATTATTGTAATATTCTGACGACACTGATGTTCTTCTAAAGAACATCAATGAAAAAGTTTTCATCTGAAAATATCACAAGAATCTATGAAACTCTGCAGTTGAAATGTTTAAAAAAACTCATCACTCGTCGTCAACATTGACTTAAAATCCTTCATTACGGTAATTCTTGCTCTTATTTGCTGAAAGAAATGTTCGTCACGAACCAGTTGACCTTCAAGTTCTCGCGCTGAAGATCGTTCCGACTCGTCCTCCGAGGTACGAAGCGTTCCATCCTCTCGGAAACTTCTGGATCCTCGTCAAAATAAAGCCGCGTGGAAAAAGCTCCACTCGGGGAAACTCTCGTGGAGATAAAAGCGAACACGCAGCCATGCGGCGCATCACCTCCTCAGAACATTGGCTTTCTGGGATTTTTTGGAGAGCTTAATTGACTGCCTGGTAATTGACTGTGGGGGAAGTGAACCTGGATAAGTGGCGTCCTCCGTCCATCAGCCTCTCCAGATGAGAGCTATTAGCTTCCAGACTCCATCTCCCTCTCTCGGCCTCTTCACGCCGCACACTTCATCTCTTTCATCCTCTCCTCACCCCCCGTTCATCACCGGTTCAAGGCCCTTTTTCACTTCACCTCCTCCTCCTCCTCCCTTCTTTTCCCGCCGCCATCACCCCATCTTTTCTCCCCGGAGGACCTTTTTGTTCGCGAGACGACGTCAACAGGTTATAAAACCAGAGCGACGGTTCAATTCTTGGACCACATGTCGAGCTCCAGCTTCTTTTTACGCGGCTTGACTCGAGTTTGTGGCGAAATATGAGTAGATTAATGTTCAGATATGAAGACATCAGTGTTTGTTGAAGAGGAACAAACATGATTGACACGAATCGAGCCAAAAACAATAGAATGTGTTTGATTTAAATCTGTATTGAAGAGGAAATAACAATAAAAAAGTGTTTTTTTAAATCTGTATTTAAGAGGAAAAACACAATAAAAATGATCTTGTGTTTTTTAAAATCTGTATTTAAGATGAAAAACACAATACAAATGTGTTATTTAAATCTGTATTGAAGAGGAAAAAACAATAAAAAAGTGTTTTTTTAAATCTGTATTTAAGAGGAAAAACACAATAAAAATGATCTTGTGTTTTTTTAAATCTATATTTAAGAGGAAAAACACAATAAAAATGATCTTGTGTTTTTTTAAATCTGTATTTAAGATGAAAAACACAATACAAATGTATTATTTAAATCTGTATTGAAGAGGAAAAAACAATAAAAAAAGTGTTTTTTTAAATCTGTATTTAAGAGGAAAAACACAATAAAAATGATCTTCAGTGTTTTGTTTAAGAGGAACAAACATGATTGACACGAATCAAACCTCAAAAATTAGAAATAAAAATAATTGTCCGATTTATACAAATCGACATCGATTTTTCAAATGCAAAATGACAGGTTTTGATAAAAAAAACAAAAAAAACCGTTAACTTTGACTCTAGATTAGGTGGCAATCAGAGCACATTTGTTTAGGTCGTAATATGCTATGCTATGCTATAAAAAGCTATGCTAGGCTATAAAAGAGGAAAAAGATAAAGAAACTTTCACTGGGTTTTTAATTGTTCTATTTTGCAAAAAAACATGTTTCCATGAGTCACTGGTGTAACCAGATTTATTTAGAATTTAAGTCATATTTGTTTGTGATATTGTTGATTCCAGGTGTGTTGTGATGAGCTTTTTTATTCAAGGTTTTTCTTTTTACATTTCCTAAAGTTCCAAAAGTTAAAAAAATATATTTTATTAAAACAATTGGACTCATTTAATGATAATAATACGGCCCTGCATGGAGTATTTGTTGATTCATTCAGATTTTGTTTAGGTCAAAATATGCTATGCTATGCTAGCCTATGCTATGCTATACACTACTTTGCTATGCTATGCTAGCCTATGCTATACAATACTTTGCTATGCTATAGAATGCTTTGCTATACAATGCTATGCTACACGATGCTATAAAAATGCATACTGTATCGGAATCAGATTATAGTTAAAATACATTTTTAAAATGATCGCAATTACATATTTTTCCCCCAAAAATGGTTCAACCCTACTTCCTGTTAAAGAATATACATTTTGATCGACTCCATGACCTTGACTCCAAAAAAACTCGGGGTCATTTTTATGACAAGACAATCTCAGCAAAGAATTCTGGGAGAAAACAAGCTACTTCACATCTTTAATGTCTTTTGAATTAATCGTTTAAATGTTGTTTTTTTTTAATATTTCTTCCATCATCGCAGGATCTAAACGTTCAGCTTCACTCGCCAAAGCAGGATTTTGCAATCAAAGATAAATACATGAAAATATGAATCTTTGAAAAACATTTCTTACAATTAAAAGTCGTTTTTTTTCCAAGATTCACATATTTTGTCAAATTTTCTTTTCTAATCTCACTTTCATGAGCTCCAGAAACGCCGGGATTAAACCACAAAGAACATTTAAGTCATATTAACCACCAGACGGTGGATATTGTGACAAAACAAAGAAGATTAAAAATGTGTTTTGAACACAAGGGCGAAGGAACACAAACAAATATGAAACATGACATTGAGGATGGATTACGTTCATGTTTCTCAGACGCAATCATACGAGGATTAAATCCATGTGCGAGAGAATCTTTCAGTTTGTCGTTCAACGCTCGCGGTTGAAGACAAAGTCACTCTAGACTCGGAGCCGAACAACAGAAGATGGATCTGGATCACGGGTCATGGAAACTGGGTCGAACCGAAGACCTCCTGCGATGCAGCGACAGATTAAATATGTTATTGTTTAATTGCTTTAATAACATTAAGATTCATGAGCAGGTCGAGCAGATGCTGCAGCGAAGACTTGAAGGTTCAATAATAATATGAAGATGATCCGATGTTTGTTTCAGAACAATGTTTTAATGATTATTTACTTAAAGCAGTTTTTTAATCTATATTTAAGAGGGAAAAAAAAAAACTTTTGTTTTTTAAATCTGTATTTAAGAGGAAAAAACTATAAAAAAAAGTGTTTTTTTTAAATATGTATTTAAGGGGAAAAACATAATAAAAATGTCTTTTTTTAAATCTATATTTAAGAGGAAAAACTATTAAAATGTATTTTTTTTAAATCTGTATTTAAGAGGAAAAACAATAAAAATGTGTTTTTTTAAATCTGTATTTAAGAGGAAAAACTATTAAAATGTATTTTTTAAACCTGTATTTAAGAGGAAAAACACAATTTTTTTTTTTAATAAAAATGTATTTTTTAAATCTGTATTTAAGAGGAAAAAACAATAAAAATGTGTTTTTTTTAAATCTGTATTTAAGAGGAAAAAACAATAAAAATGTGTTTTTTTTAAATCTGTATTTAAGAGGAAAAACTATTAAAATGTATTTTTTAAATCTGTATTTAAGAGGAAAAAACAATAAAAATGTGTTTTCTTTAAATCTGTATTTAAGGGGAAAACCTATTAAAATGTATTTTTTAAATCTGTATTTAAGAGGAAAAACACAATAAAAATGTATTTTTTTAAATCTGTATTTAAGAGGAAAAAACAATAAAAATGTGTTTTTTTAAATCTGTATTTAAGAGGAAAAAACAATAAAAATGTGGTTTTTTTTAATCTGTATTTAAGAGGAAAAACTATTAAAATGTATTTTTTAAATCTGTATTTAAGAGAAAAAACAATAAAAATGTGTTTTTTTTAAATCTGTATTTAAGAGGAAAAACTATTAAATGTATTTTTTTAAATCTGTATTTAAGAGGAAAAAACAATAAAAATGTGTTTTTTTTTAATTAAATCTGTATTTAAGAGGAAAAACTATTAAAATGTATTTTTTTTTAAACGAAGACCTCCTGCGATGCAGCGACAGATTAAATATGTTATTGTTTAATTGCTTTAATAACATTAAGATTCATGAGCAGGTCGAGCAGATGCTGCAGCGAAGACTCGAAGGTTCAATAATAATATGAAGATGATCCGATGTTTTAATGATTATTTATTTAAAGCAGTTTTTTAATCTATATTTAAGAGGAAAAAAAAAGATCTTTTGTTTTTTTTAATCTACATTTAAGAGGAAATAAACAATAAAAATGTGTTATTTATATCTGTATTGAAGAGGAAAAAACTATAAAAAAGTTTTTTTTTTAAATATGTAGTTAAGGGGAAAAACACAATAAAAATGTGTTTTTTAAATCTATATTTAATAGGAAAAACACAATAAAAATGATCTTGTGTTTTTTTTTAATCTATATTTAAGAGGAAAGACACAATACAAATTATCTTGTTTTTTGTATGTATATTTAAGAGGAAAAACACAATAAAAATGATCTTGTGTTTTTTTTTAATATATATTTAAGAGGAAAAACACAATAAAAATGATCTTGTATTTTGTTTTAATCTATATTTAAGAGGAAAGACACAATACAAATTATCTTGTTTTTTTGTATCTATATTTAAGAGGAAAAACACAATAAAAATGATCTTGTGTTTTTTTTTAAATCTGTATTTAAGAGGAAAAACTATTAAAATGTTTTTTTTAATCTATATTTAAGAGGAAAGACACAGTAAAAATGATCTTGTTTTTTTGTATCTATATTTAAGAGGAAAAACACAATAAAAATGATCTTGTATTTTTTTTTAATATATATTTAAGAGGAAAAACACAATAAAAATGATCTTGTTTTTTTTAATCTATATTTAAGAGGAAAACACAATAAAAATGATCTTGTTTTGTTTTAATCTATATTTAAGAGGAAAGACACAATAAAAATGATCTTGTTTTTTTGTATCTATATTTAAGAGGAAAAACACAATAAAAATGATCTTGTTTTTTTAAATTGTATTTAAGAGGAAAAACTATTAAAATGTTTTTTTTAATCTATATTTAAGAGTAAAAACACAATAAAAATTATCTTGTTTTTTTTGTATCTATATTTAAGAGGAAAAACACAATAAAAATGATCTCGTTTTTTTTTAATCTATATTTAAGAGGAAAAACACAATAAAAATGTGTTTTTTTAAATCTATATTTAAGAGGAAAAACACAATAAAAATGATCTTGTGTTTTAATCTATATTTAAGAGTAAAAAGCCAATAAAAGATTGTATTTCACTCACATGAGACGCTGCTGTTGCTCGGCACCACGATGGGATGAATTCCTGGACTTTTCACGATGTCCTGCCAGTGGATGGTGTCGGCGTGACACAGGAACTTGTTCTTGTCCACGTAAACACTTCCACTCAGGATCTCTGCCAACAAAAACAAACAGTTACTTCAATATTATTTGTAAAAACTTCTTTCTTACAGTGTTGGCAAGTTTTGACAAAACCCTAAAGATCAACTGGTTAAGAAACATTTTCAACATGGAGCCGTTCGACAGGTTTCTTTGGAGAGAAAGACGAAGAAAGAAAGAGAGAAAGAAAGAGAGAAAGAAGAGAGAAAAAAAGATCTCTGGGATCAGTTGCTGTTTGAAAAATCTCTCCAGCCAATCAGCAGAGTCTGTTCACACCTGTGTCAGACATGGCCACGCCCACTCTGAACCACCTGACTGAACCCGGCAGCAAAAGAAAACAAAAAACAAATACAAATAAAACAAAGAAGAAAAAAAAACACCATGTGTTTAAACAATGTGTTTGGAGATGGAAAATTAAAAATTAAATCTAATTTACTGTATTATTCTTACACATGTGCACCTGTGATGTCATCAGAAGATCAACCAATCACGTGGATGAGTCTAGTTTAGAACAAAGACTTGTTCGTTAAATATTACTATCAAAAACTACTGTTCACGTACCAAAGTACTCCCCTTAGGAAAACACTATTAATTTAAGAAACAGACTGCTGACATGTTTACATCCCCCACCTCTCACCCTAGGTAGCTTGGATAGACTCATTGAATACAAAACATTAAAGGTCTTCCTTGATGATAAATAAATATAAATATAATATAAAGAATCACTGAAGGCGCCATTTGATTCAAACTATCAGAAACAACTTTATAAAATATAAAAATACATTCAAAAGTATGATTTAAAATGAATATCAACTTCTTTAGATTCTTTTCTCCACATTCATTGATTTCATATCATTTTAAAATGGCAGATTTGAGATAAATCAATACTTTCCCACAATCATTACTGCCGTAGATCTCTTGTGGAGGATGTAGAATACTACCACAAAATACTACCTTTGAATTCTATAGAACTTGATCATTAAACCATCATATTTTAGCTGTAATACATATCAGTAATTGTTTATAAGTTTATATGTTTAATAATCAATAATTATCTATAAGCTATACTATGCTATGCTATACAATGCTATGCTATGCTATGATATGCTCGACAAAGCTATGCTATGCTCGACAAAGCTATGCTATGCTATGCTATACTATATAATGCTATACTATGCGTTGCTATGTTATGCTATACAAAGCTATGCTGTGCTGTGCTATGCTTTACTATACAATGCTATACTATGCTTTGCTATGTTATGCTATACAAAGCTATGCTGTGCTGTGCTATGCTGTGCTGTGCTATGCTATACTATACAATGCTATACTATGCTTTGCTATGTTATGCTATAAGCTATGCTGTGCTGTGCTATGCTGTGCTGTGCTATGCTATACTATACAATGCTATACTATGCTTTGCTATGTTATGCTATACAAAGCTATGCTGTGCTCTGCTATGCTGTGCTGTGCTATGCTATACTATACAATGCTATACTATGCTTTGCTATGTTATGCTATACAAAGCTATGCTGTGCTCTGCTATGCTGTGCTGTGCTATGCTATACTATACAATGCTATACTATGCTTTGCTATGTTATGCTATACAAAGCTATGCTGTGCTCTGCTATGCTGTGCTGTGCTATGCTATACTATACAATGCTATACTATGCTTTCCTATGTTATGCTATACAAAGCTATGCTGTGCTGTGCTATGCCGTGCATTGTGTACTTTAACAAAAAACTCCAAATGCATACTGTATCGCAATCACATTACAGTTAAAATAAATAAATAAAAATATTGCAATGCGATTTTTTTTTCCCGAAATCATTCAGCCCTACTTCCATGATTCTTAACGTATAAATGAGAAAGAGCGTCAGACACTGAAATCTCACTCAATTCTGTAAAAACTGAATTTTCTTCCACACCTTCCGACTGTTATTGTTCCCAGAAATCCATCCATAAAGTAATTCCACCGTCATTAAAACATCGCAAAACACGTGACGACTGATTGTTTTTATTACTTTTCCCACTTTGTTCTTTCACCTTTTTCATCTAATTTTCCTCGCCGCACGCTTCACGTCAGCGAGTCCGCGGAGGATTCGGCGAGGAGACGAGAGTCAGAACAAGTTTTGTAATTTTCATTTCATCAACATCGCGGCGAAACACACTTTTTTCCCAAAATGCAATTAAGAATCACCTTCTCGAGCCGACGCCTGCTGGAGCGATGCTCGCGACACAGAGTTAGACGATAAGAACGTCCTCTGGAAACTTTGGGTGGGAAAGACTTAAAAACCAAGACGGTAATCAGGTTACCGTAAGTAAATAAAGTGAAGATGCATTTCTTCCTGACACGACTGCGACTTCAAACACATCGACGACACAAAGAGACGTTTAACTTCAAAAGAAAAGCACTGAGCCTTAAAATTGTAATTTATTCCAGATATTTTGCTTTTGAAGGTTTGAACGTTTGACAGAAAAACTTCCACTTGATCTGAATCTCCTTCCACACGACTTCAAGGCCAAGAAAAACACAAACACTAGAATCGAGAAAATACTTCACTATGATGTCGTAAAGTTTAACTCTAAGGGAAATAGAATCTAATATTTTTATAAAAACATTATAATTGCACGAGGGGCTGAACCATAGATTGCTGGTCATTCACTAAGATTGTTCATGTAAACTACAGGCGTCAACCTTTTGTTTCAATCAAGGTTTTTACCCGTTTTAAAAACAGGTTCCATGCAGTTACACTGTATGACCACTAGAGGCTTCTGTCTCAAACACTTTATAATCCCATCACCTCAAAGCCGTTCCAGTAGTTATCAGACGAAAACATATTCTTGTAGATCAACTTCAGATATTAAATTAGTCGACAAAACTGATGAATCACAAAATGTAACTTCAGGATCATCTGGGAGTTACTTCACGTATTTGTTTTTGAAGGTTTAAACGTGTGAAAAACTTCCACTTGATCTGAATCTACTTCCACACGACTTCAAGGCCAAGAAAAACACTAGAATCGAGAAAATACTTCATTATGATGTCGTAAAGTTGAAATCTAAGGGAATTAGAATCTAGTATTTTTATAAAAAACATGAATTGTTGTTTTTTGTTATACATATTTACAAACATTTTCATTTGGTATCTAGAATTTTGCACGAGGGGCTGAACCATAGATTGCTGGTCATTCACTAAGATTGTTCATGTAAACTACGGGCGTCAACCTTTTGTTTCAATCAAGGTTTTTACCCGTTTTAAAAACTGGTTCCACGCAGTTACACTGTATGACCACTAGAGGCTTCTGGATGCAAACACTTTATAATCCCATCACCTCAAAGCCGTTCCAGTAGTTATCAGACGAAAACATATTCTTGTAGATCAACTTCAGATATTAAATTAGTCGAGAAAACTGATAAATCACAAAATATAACGTCAGGATCATCTGGGAGTTACTTCACGCTGGCTGTGTATTTGTTTTTGAAGGTTTAAACGTGTGAAAAACTTCCACTTGATCTGAATCTACTTCCACACGACTTCAAGGCCAAGAAAAACACTAGAATCGAGAAAATACTTCATTATGATGTCGTAAAGTTGAAATCTAAGGGAATTAGAATCTAGTATTTTTATAAAAAACATGAATTGTTGTTTTTTGTTATACATATTTACAAACATTTTCATTTGGTATCTGCAATTTTGCACGAGGGGCTGAACCATAGATTGCTGGTCATTCACTAAGATTGTTCATGTAAACTACGGGCGTCAACCTTTTGTTTCCATCAAGGTTTTTACCCGTTTTAAAAACTGGTTCCATGCAGTTACACTGTATGACCACTAGAGGCTTCTGTCTCCAACACTTTATAATCCCATCACCTCAAAGCCGTTCCAGTAGTTATCAGACGGTTGCGAGGACAGAATATAATAAAAACTCATTTGAAAGGCAAAACAAATTCAACAACTATTGTCTGGTGTTTATCTTTCTTTCTTTTTTACGATCATCATTCTTTTTATTGCATGATGTCGGTGCTCGTGGGTTCATTTGAGTAGAAAGTGACATAATTTGGTGTAAAAATCTAAAAATGAAAGAAAAGAAACCAATAAATCAGTGTCATTGGAATGAAAAATGGTTCGTTTTGCATTTAAAACATTAAAAAAATGTTCTTTTTAAGCATTTAATATAGTTTATTAATAGTTAAATTAAATAATTTCTATATTAAAGTGTTGAAGATGTTAGTCTGAAATCTGAAGCTTTATATATTTACTTTAATTAACTATAAGTAAACACGTTTAAATCAAGTTAAACGATCGTTGATGTGACACAATTTGACTTGAAACTTTATCGACACCTTCTCGTCAGACATTGTGACGACGACAAAAACATGATCGTAAACAGGTCAACAAGATTCTTCTTCTGTTGTTTCCTCATGGTCGCGTCCATCTCCGTGAACTTTGACCTCTGACATCCTGTCACGGCTGCACCGACTAGAACTAGATCCACGAACACAGACTCAAGGATGCAAGAGATTCCAGGGTCGACTGTAATTAGAGAAACTAACGAGTCTCGCCCGGAGCTGCAATTAAATCACAGGATCTTCTCATCCAGGTTCGTACGTCCAAGGTCACGAAATATTTTCATGACATCATGTGGCTTTATTATCGTATTCCTTTGATTCTCAGCCCGAGGAAGAAAGGCATTTCCATCCTCCCTCCATCCTCCTTCCATCCTCCCTCCCTCCATTCTTCCTCCATCCTCCTTCCATCCTCCCTCCCTCCATTCTTCCTCCATCCTCCCTCCATCCTCCTTCCATCCTTCCTCCATCCTCCCTCCCTCCATCCTCCTTCCATCCTCCCTCCCTCCATTCTTCCTCCATCCTCCTTCCATCCTCCCTCCTTCCATCCTTCCTCCATCCTCCCTCCATCCTCCTTCCATCCTTCCTCCATCCTCCCTCCCTCCATTCTTCCTCCATCCTCCTTCCATCCTCCCTCCCTCCATTCTTCCTCCATCCTCCCTCCATCCTCCTTCCATCCTTCCTCCATCCTCCTTCCATCCTTCCTCCATCCTCCCTCCCTCCATTCTTCCTCCATCCTCCTTCCATCCTCCCTCCCTCCATTCTTCCTCCATCCTCCCTCCATCCTCCTTCCATCCTTCCTCCATCCTCCTTCCATCCTTCCTCCATCCTCCCTCCCTCCATTCTTCCTCCATCCTCCTTCCATGCTCCTCCCTCCCTCCATTCTTCCTCCATCCTCCCTCCATCCTCCTTCCATCCTTCCTCCATCCTCCTTCCATCCTTCCTCCATCCTCCCTCCCTCCATTCTTCCTCCATCCTCCTTCCATCCTCCCTCCCTCCATTCTTCCTCCATCCTCCCTCCATCCTCCCTCCATCATCCTTCCATCCTTCCTCCATCCTCCCTCCCTGCATTCTTCCTCCATCCTCCCTCCATCCTCCTTCCATCCTTCCTCCATTCTCCCTCCATCCTCCTTCCATCCATCCTCCCTCCATTCTTCCTCCATCCTCCCTCCATCCTCCTTCCATCCTTCCTACATCCTCCCTCCATCCTCTCCCATCCTTATTCAATCCTCCCTCCCTCCATCCTCCCTCCCTCCTACTTCCAACTTCCCTCCATCTTCCCTCTATCCTTCCTCCATACTCCCTCCATCCTTCCTCTATCTTCCCTCCATCCCCCTCCATCAGACCTCCCTCCATCGTCCTCCATATTCCCTCATCTTGCCTTCCTCCATCTTCCCTCCATTCATCCTTCCTTAATCCTCCCTCCATCTTCCCTCAATCCTCCCTCCATTTTCCCTCCATCCTCCCTTCGTCTTCCCTCAACCCTCCCTCCATTTTCCCTCCATCCTCCCTTCGTCTTCCCTCCATCCTCCCTACATCCAACTTCACTCAAGCCTCCCTCCATCTTCCCTCTATCCACCCTCATCTCCCCTCCATTCTCCCTACATCCATCCTTCCCCCATCCTCCCTCCATCTTCCTTCCATCTTCCCTCCATTTTCCCTGCATCCCTCCTCCCTCCATCCTCCCTCCATCTTCCCTCAGGCTTGAAAGAAGGTGTTCAATTACCTGCTCATTACTGTTTTTTTTCCATCTGCCCGACAGCACCGGTCGATGAAACTAATCATTGTTTTCAGACAATATATAATTCTGACTTGAAATATAATAAATAAAATAATAAATAATAATAAATAAATAAATAATAACCATATTATAAAGAAAACAATATGTTTGTGGAGATTTTATTAACGTACAAAACAGAAAATAATGTTTCTATAGTTGTCAGAATAAAACTTTTAAAAGGACAATAATAATCTAGTACTTTCAGATAATCAATATTGTACTTCAATTTTTAGCATGTTTTATTTAAAAGTATATGTGTAAATAATGAATAAACAGTAATGATTAATTATTCAAATAAATGACCTGGATAATGAAGAAAAATATGTTGTACAAAAGTATATTATCATTATTATTTAATTATTATTATAAAAAAGAAAATTCACATGATTTTTTTATTTATTGTTGTATTTAAAATTAATGTGTAAATAATGATTAAAGAGTAATGATTAATTATTCAAATAAATGACCTTAATAATGATGAAAAATATGTTGTACAAAAGTATATTATCATTATTATTTAATTATTATATAAAAAGAAAATTCACATGATTTTATTTATTGTTGTATTTAAAATTAATGTGTAAATAATGTAAAGAGTAATGATTAATTATTCAAATAAATGACCTTAATAATGATGAAAAATATGTTGTACAAAAGTATATTATCATTATTATTTAATTATTATTATAAAAAAGAAAATTCACATGATTTTTTTATTTATTGTTGTATTTTAAATTAATGTGTAAATAATGATTAAAGAGTAATGATTAATTATTCAAATAAATGACCTTAATAATGAAGAAAAATATGTTGTACAAAAGTATATTATCATTATTATTTAATTATTATTATAAAAAAGAAAATTCACATGATTTTTTTATTTATTGTTGTATTTAAAATTAACGTGTAAATAATGATTAAAGAGTAAAGATTAATTATTCAAATAAATGACCTTAATAATGACGAAAAATATGTTGTACAAAAGTATATTATCATTATTATTTAACTATTATTATAATAAAAAAAATCATGAAAAAAAACATGATTTTTCAATTTATTGTTGTGTTTATTGTGAGTCTGACTTGTGTTTATGAAAGTGGCCTCAATACAAACAAATCCTTCATCATGTGACGACACAACAGTGTCTGTTCCAGGATTAAGACGATTCATCTCCGTACGTCGGGCGTCGAACCGTCGCCTTCGTCCCCAAACATGCTTCTTCCTCAGCAGATAATTGCATCTGCAGCCCGAGATTGAATCTCATCGTCCCTCACACGATTGTTTTCTGGGAGAAAAATGGCTGGATTTTAGGGATTATGGAATTAAAGACGCGAAGAAAAGCATCTGCTTAAGGATGAGCAAAGAGGGGGAAATGAAGGGGCGACAGAGAAGAAACGGGGGTTGTCGGTTTGCATCCCTGCGCACATTCAGCCTAAACTGTCATAAAAACCTGGTAATCTGAGTTTAATGACGGAGGAAGAACAGATTAGAAGGAGCGATGAGCAGCGATGAAGGTCCAGACAAGGACAATAAACGAGTGTAGAGAAGGAGGACGAGAACATTAGCGAGTGGTTACGAAGAAGGAGTCAAACTTCAGATGATCCGGACGCATGTGAGACCAGAACTGAAGTAGAATCTGGAAGAAAAGCAAACGAGGGAAAGAAAGAGAAGAACGATGGAGTCAGACTCACGAAATCAAACATGTTGATGGAGCAACACCAGCAGAAGGTTTTCAAAGAAGAGATTCTTGTTTTTTATCTTATTTTTAGACCCGTGAGCCGGTTCTGATGTTCAGGTTGAAAAATCCTTCCATGGAACTTTCATGTGAGAATGAAAGTAAATCAGTGGCATCAGGATATTGAATGATTCAATTATATTTATTATTACTATTTAATTGTACATGATTATTCTTAATCTAATCTGTCCCAACCTATCATTTCATTCATTTTAAATAATTTTAAATAATTTTCACTTTGTTCTGACTTTAAAAGTTTGACTTTGTTTTTATTTAATTTTTAATTTAACTTGTTTTTTCCTGCACAAAGAGTTCGGTAATGTATTCAATTCAATTTTCTTTTCTAAATTGAATCCGTATTCTATTAAAGTCATTAAAAAATGTTGGTATAATATTAACAATAGTTAAGAAGCATGTTAAAATATTTAATATTTAAATAAAAATCTTCAATATGTGAATATAAAACTAATTTAAAGCAATTATTCAACAAAAAATAAAATGCCTAAAAAATAAAGAACAGTTCTATACAAAACAAACACTAAGTTTTTAATATTTTAAATGTTAAATTGAAACCAATATTCCGGTGACACTGATATACGTCCATTGGTAGTATTTGTCTGTTGTTTGAGTTTTAATATTCAGTCAAAGAAAGTGTTAACAGTTGAAACAAGAGCTTAGTGTTGGACAGGATGTGGATTCCATGTTTACTGGCATATACGTAAAACACAAACAGCACTAATGTTGTCACTTATTGTTGCGTCACGAACACAAAACGTCAATAAACGAGAAACACGAAGCTGCTTCAACAATCAAAGTTTCACTCGAGTTAAATTCCAGTCAAACGACTCGATCGCCTCAGAACTGATGGACTCAAATCAAAGCTGATCCTCCATCATCACTACAACGTTTGTCACTGGGGCCTGAACATCCGTGAAGCCGTCAACACAAACACAAAAAGTATCCTTTTCTAAACCCAGAGACGGACAGTTCAGCACTTCACTCTCCTAGCTTAAGCTAGCGTTAGCTTTAGCTAGCATTAGCTTTTACTATCTATTTACAACGTCATCTCGCTCATAACGTACAGACTCCATAAACAAAAACACGACGGATCGGGAAGCTGGTTTTCGCAAGACGACCCCCGCCAAACTCACTGTTTTTAGTGGCTAAACCTTTAAACTACAGCTGTAATCATTCTCCTTACACAATTTTTATCCGATTTGAACCGTTCAAACTTTCATCAATTCAGCCCGTTTCCGAAATGCGGGCTATGTTCTAGCTTTCTTTTATTTCTTCCACTTTTATTCCTCTTTTTTTTACCCCATTCATTTCAATGGGGAAAATCTTTAACTCATGTTTCAACTCCTTCCACTACTACTTCTACTACTAATTCTACTACTACTTTTACTTTTCTACTATTTCTACTTTTACTACCAATTCCACTACTACTTCAACTAATACTTCTACTACTAATAATTCCACTACTACTTTAACTAATACTTCTACTACTTATTTCACGACTACTTCTACTAATACTACTACTAATTCCACTACTACTTCCACTAATACTTATACTACTAATTTCACGACTACTTCTACTAATACTACTACTAATTCCACTACTACTTCTACTAATACTTCTACTACTAATTTCACGACTACTTCTACTAATACTACTACTAATTCCACTACTACTTTAACTAATACTTCTACTACTAATTTCACGACTACTTCAACTAATACTACTACTACTCACTAACTACTACTATTCCACTACTACTTTCCACTACTCACTAATACTTCTACTACTAATTTCACGACTACTTACTACTACTATTCTACTACTAATTTCACGACTACTTCTACTAATACTACTACTAATTCCACTACTACTTCCACTAATACTTCTACTACTAATTTCACGACTACTTCTACTAATACTACTACTAATTTCACGACTACTTCTACTAATACTACTACTAATTCTACTACTACTTTTACTTTTTATTCACACTACTAACTATTCTACTACTACTAATTCACTACTACTTTAACTAATGCTTCTACTACTAATTTCTCACTTCTAACCTACTAATAATTCCACTACTACTTCAACTAATACTTCTACTACTAATTTCACGACTACTTCTACTAATACTACTACTAATTCCACTACTTTACTACTAATTTCAAAACTACTTCTACTAATACTACTACTAATTCCACTACTACTTCTACTTCTACTAATACTTCTACTACTAATTTCACGACTACTTCTACTAATACTACTACTAATTCCACTACTACTTCTACTAATACTTCTACTAATTTCAGCGACTACTTTCCCACTGCGCACTACTAATTCTACTACAAACTAATACTTCTACTACTAATTTCCCCACGCACTACTTCTACTAATACTACTACTAATTCCACTACTACTTCTAAAAATGTATGCCAGTTCTACTACTAATTTCACGACTACTTCTACTAATACTACTACTAATTCCACTACTACTTACTACTATACTTCTACTACTAATTTCACGACTACTTCTTACTACTACTAATTCCAACTACTAACTAATACCTACTACTAATACTTCTACTCTACTTCTACTAACTTCTACTAATACTACTACTACTAATAATTCCACTACTACTTTAACTAATACTTCTACTACTAATTTCACGACTACTTCTACTAATACTACTACTAATTCCACTACTACTTATTTCACTACAACTTCCACAGCACAGCAGGGTCAGCATTCGCACTGCAATTTCTTCTGGAAATGTATTTTTCTAGTTTACAACGTGTTTCGAAAAAGACTGGTTTATTCTTGTAAAACAAAGTCAGTAAATATACTTTGCTTCATGAACTGGTCAGAAAATAACACTAGACGTGAATTTCACGAGGTAGAAAAAATGTCACGTCCGTACAATTCCAAGTAAACTTCACATATCAATGATTTTTAAATCTAGAACGAGAATCCTCTTTTCACACGTTCCATCTTAAGGCTCTGCCAACAGTATTTGATTCTGCCCAGTTAGCGAACGGTCGTATTGCTCAAGAGCGTCTGCCAGTCTCTGTGGAACTCAAAGTCTTCGACGTCTCTTTGTTTGTGTGAAAACATCAACGTCGAAGAATCAAAACAGTGAAACGTGATGACAGCCGGGAGGATGAAGGTGGAAGAAAGACAGAGGAGGGATGAAGTGAGAGCAGATGGGCCGTGAAGGAAGAGAGGACGCCTTGGCTTCCAACCACAGGCTCGTGTTCGAGCGTCCAAGCGAGGAGATGCTTCAGCAGATGGAACTCAGACCGAAGCGCTCGACTCTGGACGGACGCGGCGAAGGCGACGGATCCGCGTCAACAACTCCAAACAAATCTGGAGGCAGAGACGCCGAAGTGGGAACGAGTGGGTTGAGGAGAAATAAAAGCTCGACGCTGTGTCCTCGTTATTCGGGCGACGCCGGGTGTAAAGTGTGACAAGACGGTGGTCGAGAGTTTGGTTTCAGGCTGAGACACGATGTAGACGAGAAAAGGAAATATGTAACAATTAGTAACGTATTTTCCGGACTATAAGTCACAGTTTTTTTCATAGTTTGTCTGGGGGTGAGATTATACTCTGGAGCGACTTATTATTATTAACACATTATTAGCGGTATATCATTTCACTTGTTATTTTCACACTAAACCACAAGAGGGCGCTCTAGGCCTGTGTTGATCATTTCCACATAGAAGAGGAAGCATCTTCTACCTCCGGAGTTAGTTAGTTGTTTAAAAGTGACACGAGGATGAAGAGTTATTTGGAGTTACACGGATGGTTTGGTAAACTTGTTAGTTATTGATGCTATAGTTCTCTGAATAACTCTTCATATGTTATGTTAACATACCAGGTTCTCACTTCATGTAACGTAACATTATTCTGTTGTTGCCTCTAGTTTTATTTTAAATTCTCTTTCAAGATCACATGTCTGTTCTTGGTGTTGGATTTTATCAAATCAATTTCCCCCAAAAATGCGACTTATACTCCAGTGCGACTTATATATGTTTTTCCTTCTTTATTATGCATTTTATGGCGACTTGTGCTCCGGAGCCACTTATAGTCCGGAGAATACGGTACTTAGTTATTAGGAAAATGTTGTCACAGCATGATCTGGATCTTATAATCCATGTGTTTGTTTCTTCTCGTCTGGACTATTGTAACAGTTTATTTTCATGTCTAAACCAGAAGGATGTGTCTCGCCTGCAGTTCATACAAAACTCT
>JACEEU010000710.1:2201261-2203761 GCA_016630915.1 Callionymus lyra
GATGATACAATAGAGTCACACACAGACACACACACACACTCACTGATGATACAATAGAGTCACACATCACAACAACACACACACACACTGATGATACAATAGAGTTACACATTACAATAACACACACACACTGATGATAGAATAGAGTCACACATTACAACAACACACACACTGATGATACAATAGAGTCACACATTACAACACACACACACACACAAACTGAACACACAACAGAGACACACACACAGACACACACACACATACACATACACACACACACTGACGATACAATAGAGTCACACATCACAACAACACACACACATTGATGATACACACACACACACACACCACACGCACACACACACACACAGACCCCACACACACACACACACACACACACACACACACACACACACACACACACACACACACACACACACACACACACACACACACACACACACACACACACACACACACACACACACACACACACACACACACACACACACACACACACACACACACACACACACACACACACACACACACACACACACACACACACACACACACACACACACACATACCCCCACGCCACACCCCACCACACACACACACACACACACACCACACACACCCCCCACGCACACACACACACACACACACACACACACACACACACACACTCACTCACCCGTCAGGTTCTTCAGACCCAACTGTCTGAGACCGAAGTTCCCGTCGCGTCTGTAGTTGAGAAACACTGCCAGTGAGTATCGATCCTCGTACAACTTGTTTCCTCTGATGATGCGAAGGTTCTCCAGCGGCAGGTAGTCGAACTGGTTCAGAGCCACCAACACGTAGCCGGTCACCTCTCGGATGGACTGCAACACAGAGAGACGTCTTCAGTTCATCGTCCATCAATCAGCTTGAAATAATACATGAATAATACAAGTGTTTGTACGACACGACCACGGAAACTACCTTGACCTGCTTAAAAGTACTTCTTCTAAACAGAAATGATGAATATTTATGTGTTTTTTAATCTAACTTTCAGTGGAGTTTAATGAAAATATATCAGTGTCATTGAAGGAATTTAACATTTTAAATGATTGAAGGTTTCTGCGATTATATAAAGTTACAAGTCTGGTTCTTTGAGGGTTTCTGTGATTATATAAAGTTACAAGTCTGGTTCTTTAAAGGTTTCTGCGATTATATAAAGTTACAAGTCTGGTTCTTTGAGGGTTTCTGTGATTATATAAAGTTACAAGTCTGGTTCTTTGAGGGTTTCTATGATTATATAAAGTTACAAGTCTGGTTCTTTAAAGGTTTCTGCGATTATATAAAGTTACAAGTCTGGTTCTTTGAGGGTTTCTATGATTATATAAAGTTACAAGTCTGGTTCTTTGAGGGTTTCTATGATTATATAAAGTTACAAGTCTGGTTCTTTAAAGGTTTCTGCGATTATATAAAGTTACAAGTCTGGTTCTTTAAAGGTTTCTGCGATTATATAAAGTTACAAGTCTGGTTCTTTGAGGGTTTCTATGATTATATAAAGTTACAAGTCTGGTTCTTTAAAGGTTTCTGCGATTATATAAAGTTACAATTCTAGTTCTTTAGAGGTTTCTGTGATTATATACAGCAACAAGTCTGGTTCTTTAAAGGTTTCTGTGATTATATACAGCAGCAAGTCTGGTTCTTTAAAGGTTTCCGTGATTATATACAGCAACAAGTCTGGTTCTTTAAAGGTTTCTGTGATTATAAACAGCAACAAGTCTGGTTCTTTAAAGGTTTCTGTGATTATATACAGCAACAAGTCTGGTTCTTTAAAGGTTTCTGTGATTATATACAGAAACAAGTCTGGTTCTTTAATAGTTTCTGTGATTATATACAACAACACGTCTGGTTCTTTAAAGGTTTCCGTGATTATATACAGCAACAAGTCTGGTTCTTAAAAGGTTTCTGTGATTATATACCTCAAGACGTCTGGTTCTTTAAAGGTTTCTGTGATTATATACAGCAACAAGTCTGGTTCTTTAAAGGTTTCTGTGATTATATACAGCAACAAGTCTGGTTCTTTAAAGGTTTCTGCGATTATATAAAGTTACAAGTCCGGTTCTTTAAAGGTTTCTGCGCTTATATACAGCAACAAGTCTGGTTCTTTAAAGTAATTCTATTAAAAAAAAAAAATCAACCTTTGGCAACATGAATTAATGATTTAAATGATAAAAAAAAACCCATAAAAAACACAATATTTCAATAGAATAATTCAAAGTTCAAATATTATAATTGTTAAATTCAACATGTAATATTCTGATGACGCTGATAAACTTCTAAAGAGTGAAACATTGTCATCAGAGTTCATTAAAAAACACTGAAAATGAAGGAAACATTAAAGGAGTCACAGTCGGACTTCACGTCACGACGGCGTCTTCAGGGTCGACCAGAACCGACCAGAACCGACCAGAACCGACCAGAACCGTCGACGCCGCTTCACCTC